>JANHGO010003376.1:0-27310 GCA_024606505.1 Aquila spilogaster | reverse complement strand
CTGATTCCTCCAATTTTTTAAAATTTTCTTTTCAGAAATTGATGAAATGTACTTCCTTTTGACTAAGTTGTCATTCCCTGGGGGGGAACGGCTGGTGGGGGATTTCCCAGTGGTGCCAGTGGGGTCGCGGTGGGGCACAGCCCGGCTCAGGGTAGCGAGCATCACCGGGGGAGCACCCACGTTTCTGCAGCACTGCCAGAGGGAATGCAGCAGAGTGACGCGGGGCCCGGGAGATGGTAGCCCACCCTGGGGTCACTCGGGGTGTCCCCTATGTCCCCAAGCACCCTCCTGCCCAGCCCTGTGCCCGACTCCATCCAACGCAGGAACAGCCCCGGGGGGGCAGCCCAGAATGGTTTATTGGCAGGGGGCCGGTATGTACAGTGCGACTGTGCCACCCGCGGGGCCGTGACATCAGCATGGGGCCGTGACACCAACGTGGGGCAATAAGGCGTCCCAGTCCCTCCAGGACTTGGCACAGAAATGGGACCGGGAGGACGGGGGGCGAAGAGCACCCCAGAGAGGCCCCCTCCCCGCCCCCGAGGGCCGTGCCAGCGCCCCATCAGCAGCACAGACAGGACGGTGTCACAGGGACGTGGGCTGGGAGCCGCGGAGCACCGCATCCCCTGGTCCATAATGTCCGTCAGGTATATAAATATAGAGGCTGTATGTATACATCCTATGTATATATGTACATCCGGGTGGGGTGGGCGCCGGGCCCTCACTCGTGCCAGGAGCTGCAGCGCAGGGAGCGCGGGGCAGCGGGGCGGCGAGGAGCGGCGTTGAGGACGGCCACGCTGCGGCGGCTGGAGCAGATGACGTCGGCCACGAAGCCGGTGCAGTCGCTGCAGACGTCGCGGAGCACGGAGCCCTGCGCGTAGATGTGGGGGAACTCCTCCTCCACCCGACGCCAGCCTGGACCTGGCAGCGAGCTGTGGGTGCAGGGTGTGCCATCAGCCCTGGTGCAGGGAGGAGGAGGAGGAGAGTGGGGGGAAGGCACCCCAGCGCCCTCGCAGGGTGCCGGACTCACTGGAAGGTTTCCCTCTTGCGCAGCGGCAGAGCTTTGGCCAGCAGTGAGCCCGGGAGGCTCTCAAAGCCCAGTGCGTAGACGGGGATGTGAGCCAGCTTCTTGGAAGGCATCTTCATCTGTCGGGGCGGTGAGCATCAGGGGCAGCACCCGGGGGTGTCTCCTTCACCCCAGGTCCATGCGGGATCAGCACAGCCCAGTCCCTCCGATGGTCAGACAGGGACTGGGATCGGGGGTGGTGACAGTGACCCCAGCGGGTCCCTTACCTTCAGGCTGCAGGAGGAGCAGACAGACCTGGGGGTACGGGGAGAGGCAGGTGAGCAGGGCCACCACCGAGATACCCTCCCACCACTCCTGGCACCATGGCATGGCACAGGGCAGCACGGCGTGGCATGGCATGGCATGGCACAGTGCTCACCGCTTGCAGAAGAGGCAGGCTGCAGGCCAGGAGAAGAGGGGGAATTTGGCGCGGCAGCAGCAGCAGACCTGCGGGCACAGGCAGGGTGAGCGCCAGGTGCGGGTGGCATGTGGGCAGCTCAGCCCCCCCAGCCCCGGTCCTCACCTTGCCCTTCTTCAGGCTGTTGTAGAGCTCCTTGCTCTGTAGGAACTTCTCCATCTCGGCCTTGACCAGCACCCTACGCACGTTGATCATCTCCTCCACCGTGAGGGCCAGGCTCTCCACGGGGTGGCTGAACTCCTGGGGGAGACAGGAGCCATCACCCCCACGTGTGGTGTGCCCTGACCCCCCATCCTGCACCATGAACCCTCACTCCGGGCCATGCCCACAGCTCCAGTCTCGCACTCACCAGCCAGAGGTGCTTGGAGCTGCTGCTGGGCGCAGTGCTGGAGCCCTCCTCTGGCCTCTCTTCCACGGATCCCAGGGCAGCGCGGGATGCAGAGCCGTACGGCACCGGGTGGTAGCTGGCAGGGACAGAGCCTGCATGGCGGCACACCGGGAGGACACAGTGAGGACACACTGCCACACACAACCCCTCCAAGTGGCAATGCGACCCTTGGTGACATGGGGACAGGGGTGTCACAGGGCATGTGGGACACGGGGTGAGCTGTGCTGGGAGCAGGGACACTGACTGCCCATGGGATGGGGATCCCAGCACAGGACTGGGCAGCACAGGAGTACCTGATCGGGGCCGGGGCTCAGGATCCAGTGACCCCGGCACCTCGGGTGCTGCGTGGCCACCACCAAGCTCGCTCTGGAACTGGGCTAAGTCCTGCTCCGAGAAGGAGCGGTCCCGCTTCATGGGCAGTCCCGAGATGGACTCTGTGCTTGGTGAGTCTTCCTCCTGCAAGGCCACAGGGACAGCGTCACCCAGAGACCCCTGCACCCCCATACTCTGCCCCCTTGGCATCCCCACCGCAGCCCCTTTCTCACCTCGGAGATGCTCATCTCCTCCATCTCAGCCAGTGTGGGTGCCTTGAGCAGGACGCGGGGCCGTGGGCGCGCTGGCATGGTGCTGGCCTCGGGCATGGAGAGATCAATGCAGGAGCTGGAGGTGAGGTGGCTGGAGCAGGCGTGCGGGATGCAGGGCAGTGAGCTGTACCCTGGGAAGGGGATGGGGTTTGGCTCTGGGTCCTGCCATGACACCCGTGGTGCAGAGGAGGCGATGCCAGTACCTTTCTGGCCCCGGTATGATGTCTCCACAGGCCGGAGCTTCCTCTCCTGCTTGATCTCCTCCAAGATCTTCTCGTGCAGCGTCCTCTGCTTCTGGGGCAGCGGCCGCAGCCGCCGCTCTGACACCTGAGGGACACGGAGCTGGTATGCTGCAGCTCAGGGCTCACAGTGAGCCCAGCATGGGGGCTGCAGCCATGGGGACCCCGCGGGGCCGGCACCCACCTGCTTGAGCGGGGGCCGGGAGCGGATGAAGTCCAGGATGAGCTCGTGGGCATCCTTCTTCACCCGCGGTGGGATGTCCCCATCCACCTGGGAGAGGGCAGTGTCAGCACCAGGGCTGACCGATGGCAGCGTGTCCCGGCGTGGGGACACCTGTCTGTGCTCACCATGACCTTGCGCAGCTTGTAGTTGCGCGCGCGGATGTCCTGCATGAGCATCTCAAAGGGGGTCAGCTGGTACTCGGTGGGCAGTGGGTTGAACTGCTTCTCCTGCACCTTCTTGAGCTTGACGCCATGCCGCAGCTCCCGCATCAGCTGCACCCACAGCCGGGCCTGCCGGGGGCGTGGGGTCAGCACCGGCCCCCGCACAGCCCCGTCCCCCTGCACGGCCGCGCCGTGCTGCCGTACCCAGTCCGTGTTGCGCAGGCTGCCCAGCTCCGCCGCCGGCCTCTCCTCCGCCTCCTCATCCTCCTTCAGCTTCTGCAGCATCTGCGGTGGCAGGGGGACACTGTCAGCCCGCTGCGGTCGTGGCAGCATTTTAGGGTCCCAAGGATCCCTCCACATGGGCAAGCTTCTCACCTCCTTGGCGTCGCGGATCTTGGCCAGGAAAGCTTTGAGCTCCACAGTTTCAGCAAAGAGCGCCCGGCACACGGCCTGGTAGTGAGCCTGGGCTTCGTTGGGGTCGGCGAGGCGCGCGGCGCAGAACCGCATGGCCTGCCCGAAGGTGCGCACGGCCCGCAGTGGCCCCTCGCCGCTCTCCTCCTCCTCCTCCTGCCCCCCATAGCCCTCATCGGCCGTGCCGCAGCCGCTGTCCTCTGAGTCGCTGTTGGTCATCAGGTCGATGAGCTGCTCCAGCTGCGGGCTCAGCTCCCGCTCCTCATTCTCATCCAGCCCCCAGTCCAGCGCCCGGTAGATGGCGAAGCCCAAGGACTGCACCATCTGCAAAGAGACGGCACCGCTATGCCACCAAAAGCCCCGGCACTGCCCGTGCCACATCTGCATGCAGAGTCCCATCCATCGAGTCCGGGCTTCACCACCCAGTGCACGCCAGGACCCCATTGGGGACCATGACCCTCAGGGCAAGGGGAGCAGGAGGAGATGCACAAGGGAACGCACGGCCACTCTGTGGTGCCACGACATCGCCTGCCCAGGGACCCCCGTGATGTACAGCCAGCAGATATCCAGCTCAGAGATGTGGGTCCCCACGTACCTGTGCTTCAGCAGCGGGTGTCAGCAGCAGGGGCAGCTCTGGGGGAGAGAAAGGCACAGTCACTGCGGCCCCAAGGCTGAGGCTCAGCCTTACCTCACCTCGTGCCCCTCACCCTGAGGATGCTGCACCCGAGCCAGGACTCCCACCCCCAGCCGGTCCCATCCTGAGCTGGCACAGCCCCGTGTTGTTTGCAGGGACCCACAGAGCACAGCCCTGCATGTGGTGCAGTGATGGGCAGCGCTCAGCTGATGGTGCTACTGAAGCTCCTTTCACTGCAGAAGTGGCACAGCTGGAGCACCATGCACACACACAAGCACCACGCCAACACGTACAAGCACTGTGCACATGCACGCAAGCACCAAGCACACACAAGCACCAAGCACACATGCACACAAGCTTGAGCCACAGGCTCACAGGCAGCTCAGCCCCTACTGGGGGAGCACTGCAGCCATGGGATGAGGAGCAACTGTGCCTTTCGCATGGGACCCCAGGGAAGTGCCCAGGTGCCCCTTGCTCCACTTTTCCCAGAAGCAGCTGCAGAACAGAGCACTGCCATGGGCCCAGGAGAGTGCAGGCCATTACCCCACATCCATTATCCCTGCGTCCATTATGCGCCGTGCCCATCACCCCACCATTTAGCTGGTCGATGCAGCAGCCCATGGCAGGGGCAGCTGAGGCTGCGTGCTGGCTGCAGCCACGAGCCCAACCCAGGACCCAGCGAGCAGGATGAGGCTGGGCAGAACGGGGCTGCAGCCCCCTCCTGCTGACTGCAGGAGCCTGTGACCCTGCAGCCATGTCAGTCCCCGAGCCCCGCAGGCAGCCCAGGGGGACGGCATCACGTCCCGGGTGGTGGCGGAGCAGCCAGCAGATCCGGCTGGGAGGAGGAAGCAGAAAAGCTTTTCCTGGATGCAAACCAGGGATGGAGGAACAGCCGTGGCTGCAACAGGACAGGCCGCACCGGGAACGGCAGTGCCTGCAGCCGTGGTGCCAAATGAGGCCGTGGTGGTGGTGGCTGCTCAGTGCTCACCTGCTGGCTGCTCCCTTTGGAGCGGGTGATGCTGTGGGATGGGGACATGGAGTACACCTGCTGTGGGTGTACCCCGTGCCCTGTGCCACTGCAGTGCTGTGTGCTGGCGCTGGTATTGATGGTGGGCCGTTCTGGGAGCTACCCACAGCCCCCAAGCACTGCAGCAGCAGAGGGCCTGGATACATCCCCATGCCCTGTTCCCAGGAGCATCCCTGCAGCCAGCAGCAAGGACACACGGCCACGCCGCAGCACCCTGCTCGCTGCCAGCCGTGGGGACACGCAGCAATGCCGCAGCCACGCTGGGCACTCGGAGACACTGCAGCGTCCTCGCTCGGCCCGAGCATCCCGAGCCATTTTGGGGCACGCAGGAGCCGGCGGGCACCGGCCGGGGCTGTCCCCACGCGGGGCGAGGCGTGGGCTGAGCTCTGTCATTAAGCGCAGGCTGCTCATTGCTGCTGGCACCCGGCCGTGCCTAATTACAGACCATAAACACAGCGGGCTCTGCCCGGCAGCGCCGCCCGCCCGCACGGAACGCACGGCCGAGAGTGCAAAGGTCGGGGTCGGGGCTGCCCCGCAATGCCCCCTGAGGGAGGGGGGTGCGGGGTCAGTGCCCGTGGGTGCGGGTGCGCTGCGCGTGTCGCTGTGAGCGGCTGTGTGTCCCCGCGCGTTGGTCCGCGCGTCCCCGCCTGCCCTGCGTGGCCCCACGCCGCCCCCAGCCCCACGCAGCGCCCTCCCGTCTCCATCCTCATGGTCCCGCAGTGCCGGTCCCATTGCTGCCACCTCCGGTCCCCCCCCGCTGCCAGTCCCGCCTTCCAGTCCCGCCTTCCTGCTCCCCCCGCTCTGCCGCTGCCCGCATTGCCGACCCCACACCGACGCCCACGGCCCTCCCGTCCGTTCTCCCTCTCTCTCCGGTACCGATTCCCCCTCCCATTCCCTCCGCCAGTTTCCGTCCTTCCTTCCCGGTGCCGGTGCCCTCCACCCGCATCCCCAGCGCTGCCGCGGCGCCGGTACCCCACGGCGCCGGTAACCCCATACCCCCGGCGCCGGTACCCCCCTCCGGTGGCGGTACCCCCGGCGCCGGCCCCGCCCCGTCTGTCGGGCGCCGTGGTGCGGGGCTCCCCTGCGGCCGTGTAGGCGGCGAGGACGGCTCCCGTGCTCCGCGGTAACGCCTGCGGAAGGCTTAAGGGAAGAAGAAGGGCACCGAGCTGAGAAAGACACACGGAGGTCCCTTTTGCTAGAATCATTACACCTGGAAAGACCACTAAGATCACCACCACTGCCTCATTGCAACTCTACGCGTTCCATTTCAACACCCGCAAGACACGTAGTTATGCTGACTGAAAGTCGAGTTACAAACACGCAAAATAGTGATGCTTCTCTTTTGAAATGTTGAAACCTATTCTCAAATCTCTGTATCAAAACAGAAAGCACAGCTGCATATTTGTCAGTGCTCACAGGACCGCGTTCAGCCAATGTGTCAAAACACAGCATTATTTGCCACAACTGGAGCTTGCCGTAGCTGAAGTTTCACTTCAAACGCTGTTATCATCTGAAACACAGCACAGATAAGGTGATATTCACCTTGAAGACGCACGTTGAACTTGTTTAAATGAGTGGTCAAATCCACCAGAAATGCTAAATCTGTCCCAGGTCCTGGGCTAGGCCACCTGGCAGGGCAGAGCTGCTGCCACTATCATGTGGCAGCATTGTGAGAGGTGCTGGGCTGTATGCAGCCTGTGCAGCCCATGGTTGGACTGACAGCCCCAGATCCTTTTTCTCTGCACAGCTTTCCAGCCACTGTGTGCCAAGCCTGTAGCGATGTAGGCCCATTGCTCAGAGAGAGCCTCTGGGAGGTGGTGAGTGAGGGCTCACCTCTTCTGATTCCATCTCCTGTTCCTTTTCCTTCTCTTTGCCTCTCTGTGCCACATGCCAGGCACATTGCGTCTGCATGAAGGCGACACAGTAATCTCTGCTGTTCAAGTTCCCAACTTTAATCATATGGAACAATCCCGGTTCCCTCCCAGAACCGCTTTGGAGCTCTGGCTGGGCACACAGGTGGAGAAAAGATGCTCCTCTTCCACGTTCCTCCTCTTTCCCATCTTTCTGTCAGTCCTGCCAGCTTCTGGGTAGCTTACGAGCAGTGTCCTTACGACCTTCTGCAGCAGAATGACATTTGCTTCCAGCCTGTACAGGTCCTCATGGATACCGTAGGCATTCCTATTGTAGCTGCGAGTCCCCAGGGAAGCTGGAGGTGGATGGCTCATCTCCTGAAAAGAATGGGGCAGGGGGCACGATGAAAGGGACAGGGCCAAAGGGGCTGTTATTCCTTGTCCCATGCACTACTGACACAAGACTCCAGGCCTCTGGTCGCAGCAGTCTTGCACCGTTGGGCCAGCCTGACCTGCATCACTCACCTTCTTCCATCTCCTCCTGGCTTTACTACATACACAAATGGCCACAAGCAACATCCCACTGAGCAGGCACAGGGCCAGGCCATTCCTGCAGATCACCTCCACAGCTGCCATGGTTACATCCAGCCAGGCAAAGGAGGGCAAAAGGTGGTCCAGTGGGTAGGACCAGGCCCTCCGACTGAGGTCGGAGATCTGACTGACATCCTCAGGAGCCGTGTCCCACATGAGGGTGGCCCAAGAGGGGTGGCTGGAATGGCCGAGGCTGCCAGGGAACAGAAAAACCACACAGAGCATAAGCACGAGGGAGATCCTCATGTTGAGCGCTGTGCTGCACCTTCCCTAGTCTTAATGTCTGGTAAAGCACCAGCGGTGCAGTGAGACGGCTCTGTGATGTCACAGTGACTTTGTGGGCACCCAGCAAGTGGGGAAGGACCTGGCTGGGAGGCATGGCCTGGGATGGAACCCTGGGGGCTGTGCCCCCAAAACATTCAGCGAGGAGGAGCTGTGCCAATGCTCAGTGGGACAGAGTGCTATTGCATCAGTGCCTTGGCACACTCAGGGTCTCTGCTGACACATGCAAGGGCCGGTTTCCAAACCCAGCTGGGGTCCAGTGCATTTGCTGCCCTCTTCCCACTCGGGACCGAGCATGGTGCCCATAAAATGGCAGGCAGGGAGCTGAATGTGGACAGCTTTATTACTCAGCTGCTGGAAGTAGGAGGATGTCGTCCCAAGAACATTGTTGAGATGATGGAAGCAGAAGTTAGGGGTTCATGCATAAAATCACAGGAAATATTTCTGAGCCAGTCTGTTCTCCCAGAACTAAAGCTACCGCTGAAAACTTGCAGTGATACTCGTGGTCAGCATACAGCCTTGCTTCAGCTACTTGAATATGGAAGATTCTATATACAGGGCCTGGGTTGGAGCCCCACAGGCTGTGCTGCAGAACACTCAAAACCTGGCGGTGTGCTGTTCAGTTAAGCTTAAAATGGCACACAGAGATCTCTGATTTGCCTGACAAAAAACACTCCTTGGCACTAGGCTTGAAGGAAGAAGCACTGCCAGCCCCTCAGTACCACCCACCCAAGGGCTTCCACCCCTTCTTGCTGGTCAGTAGCCCCTCAGTGCTAGCACTACTTTTGTTGCCCCTCCCCTGGCTGCCCAGCATACAGCCAATGACAGCAAGGGGCTGTTACACAGCCTGGTGAACTGGAGAGTTGGGCTGGTCTCCTATAGGAGCAGGGAAGCAAGAAAAAAAGAGAGCTGTCTGCTTTCTCTTTTCCCTACCTGGGACAAGGATTTCTTCCTCTGCCTCCTGCTACTTCACAGGCATTTCCTACGTGGGGCCCCAGATGCCTTTGGGACAGAATGTCCTAAGACCTGATTGCCCCTTGGGCAGCAAAGTACATGGGCTTTCTGACTTGAGGTCACTGTCTGTGGGCCCCTGAAATGAGCAAAGCAAACCCACTCATGGGACTGCTTTTGCTCAAGGATGTAGTTCTAGGGGGTCCCTCTGCATTGTGGTGTGGGGTCTCAGAGCAGTTTCGGGTGACCCATAGCAGGGGAGGTCCTGACATGAAACAGAAGCTTCCCAGTACACTGTGGGCAGCTCCTGTTATGTTGTGGGAGGTTCCAGTGCAGTTCTTGGGGTCCCAGAACAATTTTTTGGGTCCTGGTACAGTGGGGGTGCAAGCTCAGCAATCCCAGTATGCAGCTGGGGGTCCCAGTGCAGGGACACACATCACAGAGCAGAGAGGAGCCACCAGGATAAGCTCTGCGGGAGCCATGAAGTTATGGATGAAGCTTATGGACTCAGAGGCCTCCACACAAGCAGCAACAAAATGTGTTCACCACTTGGATCTGCATCTATATCATGTTGAGATGCATGAACCACACTGCAGCTGCATCTTGGCATGGTCAATCTCATCCACATTCTCCCTCCAGCAGATCTTACTCTGGGGTCTCCTCCTTGGTCACATCCAACTCCCATGCTAAATCAGATTCCACAGAAAAGCATCCAGGTGGCTTCTGAATACCTTCAGAGGAGAGTTCACAGCCTCTCTGGGCAGCTTGTCTGAATGCTCTGTCAGCCTCAAAGTAAAGAAGTTTTTCCCTAACATTCATATGAAATGTCCTGTACTCCAGTTCACGCACACTGCCCGTTCTTGTGTTGATGGGCACCACCAAGAAGAGCTTGGCCCCATTCACATGACTCCCACCCAGTTAGATACTAATAAGCATTGATAATATCCCCTTCTCAGCCTTCTCTTCTGCAGGCTGAACAGTCCCCGGTCTCTCAGCCTTTCCTCATAAAGGAGATGCTCCAGGCCTTGATCATCTTTGTGACCTCTGCTGGACTGTCTCTCTAGGAGATCCTTGCTTTTTCTTGAACTGGGAAGCCCAGAACTGGACACAGTACTCCAGATGTGGCCTCTCCAGGGCAGAGTAGAGGGGGAAGATCACCTTCCCTGACCTGCTGCCCACTGTCTGTCTAATGTAGCCCAGGACCCCATGGGTCTTCTTGGCCACGGGAGCACATGGCTGACTCATGGCCAACCTGTTGTCCATCAGGACACCAAGTCCTTTTTCTGCACAGCTCCTCTCCGGCAAGTCAGCCCCCAGCCCGTACAGGTGCTTGCGGTTATTCCCTAGGTTCAGGACTCTGTACTGTCCTTGTTGAACCTCATGTGGTTCCTCTCTGACCAACTCTCCAGCCTGTCCAGGTCTATTCTACAATGCAATTCAGACAAAATAAACCTGAGTTCAGTGAAACAAAATCTAATCCCACCATTTGCTTTAGTTCAAGTGCAGAACAATTCTGTAACATCCAAACAATGTCTTATTAATTTGAGAATGTGGATATAATGTCTTAGATCTGTAGGTATTTGCATAATTAACACAGTTGACAATTACTAGGTTAGCAGTTAACTGTTCAATTAATTGTTAGAAAATCAATTTGGAAATTGAGGAAGCCTTATGAGTTGCAATAAGATGACTGAAGAGCAGGTAAAATGAAAAGAAGGTAAATTAAGTTACATTTTAATTGAATTAACCTCCATCCTTTATAAGACAGAAGTGAGCGATTTCCATCGTAGTATTATGAGATTCCACTTCTCTGCCATTCAGATTTCTGTCTCATTAGCCCTGATGCTCCGAGTCCTTGCACAGTAGTTTCATCAGCTGCAGAGACTGTTAGCCTCACTTCAGGGCCATTCTATAAGTCTACGTACATAAACAGAGACGCTTCAAAGCTTATCACTTCAGTAACACATTATTGGGAAGTAGCTTTCTATGAACAGTCTTCTGAACAGCAAAAAGACTGGGCAGTAAATTATCCTCTATGAAACAGCACTGCAGTCACTCAAGCTTATCAAGGCAGGAAGTCTGCAAACAGCATGGGAGAAGTAACACCTTAGAAGAAGCCAGAAAGTTCTGATGTTCGCTTTCTTTGACCACCTTAAAGCATAGCCTCTACTTCTCACATTACTTTTCGGCTCTCCCTGATCTCAGTTGTACCTTCCAGCCCACCAGCAGGTCATCTTTTCCAACTGCACTTGAAGTGAGAGAGAATAGCCACAATTTAACAATGAGCACTTACAGATGTGTATTTATTTTCAGTGAACAGTCTGTTCCTCCCTGGGTAACCACGTACACACCTACTGGATTACTTTCTGCTCTTTGCCACTGCCTTGTGATGAGTTGTTCCTTGTTACTTGCACTGTCTTGGTAGTCACAAACACTCATCAGTACGTAAGGTATTTTACTGTTTATGATACCAGTAGTCAAACTCCCTTTCTTCTTTCTCCCTCATTTTTCCCAGGCTAAAATTATACAGCATACCAACGTAGCCAGTTAGAGCCTTGGCAAAGCCTAATTTTTTCCTTAGCCTTTTAACTAATGGAAGCAGCATTCATCTGTTTGACAGGGTTATCATGCTGCCATTTCCTCACCTGCTTTTCTGTCTCCAGCTCCATGTAAATGCTGATAAGGAGAATAAAACTCCTGGATATTTGAGAGCATTATCATAGAATCATTAAGGCTGGAGGAGACCCCTAGAATCATTTAGTCCTGGTGCGTCCAACCCACAGCCTAGCACTGCTCACACTGCAGCTCACACTCCGTGCTGCCATGCTATCATAGCGCACGGAGCAGAGAATTCAGCAGAACGAAGCTCTTCCCGTGCTAACAGGATTCCTAGCGGAGGCTGTGCAGCAGAACCACTTGTTTCTAGAGTGCTGTCTTTAAGCAAAGCCTTGGGAAGAACTGAGCTCCCAGTCAGAAGTGCTGCAAGCACCGACCATGCTGGCTCATGGTGGGCTCACTGCAGATCTGGGCACACAGGCCACCCACCCGGCACCAGCCCTGCCTACTGGGCACCATGGTGGTGGCATTTCACAGGGCTGCATTCAGCCAACGTATCAAAATGCATAACATTATTTGCCATAACTTGAGTTTCACTTCAAATGCTGTATTGTCTGAAACACAGCACAGATAAGGAACTACCAGAATTGGTGATGATTCAAGTCCCTTGGACTTCATGAAATTCACAGCCTTGATGACGATTTGTATGACATTATCCATTTGTAAAGCTTGTGCACATAAATTTTCTTGCTGCCTGATGCAGTGATATTTCATCAAACATGAGTTACCGGTGATCACTGCATCAACTTCTACTAATATTATAAGTCCCTCTTTTTTTTGCTAACCATCACAGGGGCACCATCAGTAGCTACGCCAGATATGTTGACAAAGGTTAAAGAAAATCGCTTTATTGTATTTTTTTTTTTTTTACTGCTTCATACAAATCAGATTCTGTTGTCTTTCAGTGGCACCTAAGAAGCCATTTCTTTAGTGACATTATATTTGTTATCAGTACTTCTGGTGAAAACGGCAAGTTGAGCCATAGCTGTAATGTCAGTACTTCCATCTATCACCAAAGCATAAAACTCGATATCTGCCCTGCTTTCCATGTATTACTTAAACTTAACACTGGGATATGGTTTTGATTAATTTTTCAAAGACCTTGTCTGCTCAACTTAGGGCTCCCAAGTTCATTTTGGTGTCCCAGAAGCCTCCAAAGCCCTTCCTGTTCAACCCAGGGGCTTCACAGCATCTTTCTGCATACCCAGTGGTCCTCCAGGTGTCTTTATGTTTGATCATCTGGACAAGGGAGTTGAATGTGCCCTCGTGACATTTGTAGATGACACCAAGTTGGGAGGAAGTGTTGGATCTACTTGGCCATACAGAGGGATCTGGATAGGCTGAGGCCAGTGGAACGAGCTTTATCAAGGCCAAGTGCCAGGTCCTGCATTTTGGTTACAACCCTGTGCATCGCTACAGGCTTGGCACACAGCGGCTTGAAAGCTGTGCAGAGAAAAAGGATCTGGGGCTGTTATTTGACAGCTGACTGAACATGAGCCAGAAGTGTGCAAAGGTGGCCAAGAAGCTCAGTGGCGTCCTGCTGTGTATCAGAAATGGTGCAATCAAGAAGAGCAGGGAGGTGATCCTCCCTCTGTACTCAGCAGTTTTGAGCCCCTCACTACAAGAAACTCACTGAGGCCCTAAAGTGTGCCCAAAGAAGGGCAAGGAAGCTGGTGAAGGCCTGGAGCCCAAGTCTTAGGGCAGGCATGTCCAACCCATGGCCCACAGACCGCATACAGCCCAGCACCTCTCACAATGCAGCCACATCATCATGGCAGCAGCTCTGCCCTGCCAGGTGGCCCAGCCCAGCCCCAGGATGGTGCAGTGTGTTGCTGAGTCTTCCTCTTGTGCTCATAGCACATACTCAGTTGCATCAAAGCCCACATGTATTATGTGTGACATGTGCTTGTGCCGCTTGTTGAGCAAAACACAGTGACTGCCAGCACTAATACCTCAGCCTGCCTAATGCTTTCTCAAAAAAAAAGGAACCCAAAAAAGGCAAAGTCTTGGATGAAGGAAGAGTATTAACAAAAAATGGATAGATGGGCACTTTGTCAAGACAAATAATATGGCACTGTGCTGAATTTGCAAGGAAATCATGTCTGTTTTCAAAGGTTATAATTTGAAATGGCATTATATGCAGAAACATGCAGCCAAATGTGATGAATATCAAGGAATGCCATGTAAAGGCTTAATAGCAGAACTGAAAAAAAGTCTATTATCCCAACAAAGGCTTTTTATTAAAAATGAAACAAACTATTATAAAAGCTAATTATGCTGATCGCAAAAATGTCATAATCATTTCCCAGTGGTGAGTTTGTTAAGCAGTTCGTGGCAAGCAGGGCAGGTATCATGTGTCCTGATTTCAAAAGGTTTTTCTAAAATCGGTTTGTCTCACCAGACTACCGCCAGGTGAACTGAAGAAATAGGAACATCTATTAAAAAAAAAAGAGGAGAGTAAAGCTGCCAATTTCTACTTCTGTGCTTTGGCAATAGATGAAAATACTGATGTTACAGATACAGCTCAACTTGTCATTTTCATCAGAGATATAGATAAACACAATATCACTAAAGAAATGGCTGCTTAGGTGCCATTGAGAGGCAACAAAACCTATGGATTTGTATGAAACAGCAAAAAACACATTAATAACTTTTCTTTAACCTTTGTCAGCGTATCTGGTATAGCTACTGATGGTGCCCCTGTGATGGTTAGCAAAAAAGAGGGACTTATAACATTAGTAGAGGATGATGCAGTGATCACCAGTAACTCACGTTTGATGAAATATCACTGCATCAGGCAGCAAGAAAATTTGTGTGCACAAGCTTTACAGATGGATAATGTCATACAAATCATCATCAAGGCTGTGAATTTCATGAAGTCCAAGGGACTGAATCATCACCAATTCTGGTAGTTCCTTAAGAGCATGGATGCTGATTTTGAGGCCATCATTTACTTCTCGGAAAGTGGCTATGTCAGTGTGGAATGCTGAAAAGACTTTCTGATCTGCAAAATACAATTGAGTCCTTTATGGAATCAAGAGAAAAATCTTGAAGAGATTAAAAACAGCTCACAGATTTAGCATTCCTGGTGGTTTGGCCACTCATTTAAATGAGTTAAACACATGTCTTCAAGGTGAATAACACCTTATCCACGCTGTGTTTTGGACAGTAATAGCATTTGCAGTGAAACTTAAATTATGGCAAGCTCAAGTTATGACAAGTAATATTATGCATTTTGATAATTGGCTGAACACAGTCCTGCGAACAGAGTGACAAACACGCTTTCTGTTTTATACAGGAATCTGAGAATAGGTTTCAAGATTTAAAAAAAAAATCATATTTTTGTATTTATGTTGACTGAAAATGGAGTTGCAAATATACATGTCTTACAAATTTTCACGTGGAACGTATAGAGCTGCAATCAGGCATTCAACTGAAAGAAAAGTTTGGTCATCCCTGTTTACCACACTGTTATAAAAGCTATCTTACCAGGGATAAATATCCCTCGTTTCACAGTCACACCTTATTCACATCATTGCTTTTTGGCAGTACGTACATTTGTGAACAATTATTGTCAGGGTTGATGCACAGGAAGAATAATATCTCAAAAATCTGACAAATACCTGCCCAGAACTTGCTAAGAATGGCAACCGCTGCCATTGAACCAGCCTGATTCATTTGTTCCACAAAAACAAGCTCAGTCACCCCACTAGTTTTATCTTTTTGTTGCTCTGTTTAAGTTTTAATAAAAATACATTGTTCTGTTACTTACATACCTTAACTTTATTATATGTGGCCCAAGGCAGTTCCTGCTTGCTCAGTCCTTTGCAAGCCAAAAGTTTGGACAACCGTGATATAGTCCAACTGTCCATCTACCACCAATATTGCCTACTAACCGTGTCCCTCAGTGCCACATCTCCACATTTCTTGAACTCCTCCAAGGACATTGCCTACACCACCTCCCTGAGCAGCCTGTGACACTGCACCACCACTCTTTTGGAGTCCGTCAGTAATTGCTCTTACTGTTCTCTTTCCTTGGCATTTCCCTATTCTGTTATTTCAAACAACTGCTCAAACATAGCTGAGATTACCCAATAACCACACTATTTGTCTCGCCACATAACACAATCACATGAGTTTTTGTCACCAAAGGAAGCAGGCTGTGTAGACACGTGTTTGACAACAGCTATAAAGCAGGGAGAAACTGGAGAGAAGAGTTCAAGGTTACCAGATAGAAACACACCTTGTGATACCTGGAAGGTATCTTTGTCTCAATCCTTTTAAGGACTCTTGAATGTTAGCAAAGCCATCTTGCTATTCACGGTGCAGGGCTATATCAAAATGCTGAATGTTTGCTCTCGAGAGTTTTACTGTTTCATTCAGCAAATACTAGAAAGTTCCAATTAAGACGGGGCAAAAGGAAATCAATTAAAACTGTGCTGTGGTCATCTCAGCTGTATTACACAAATGCTGTAAAAATCTGGAACAAGTGCAATTACCAGCAGTAAGCTCTGCATAGGGTAATATCTGGTACTCAGATCTACCAGAACTGAAAATACAGTGGTCATTCATAAGCACTGTGTTTGTGTGTTTATATATGTGTATATATATTTATATATGTGCATATATAAAAACTAAAATTTATGTAAGCCAGACTAGCCTGAGGACTACCAGATCTGCTTTATGCTGCTCTTGGTCTTACCACCCACTCATCTGAAGCTAGAGAAACTGTGATGCTGTGCACTGGTGCAGACTTGCCATATGCTCTGGCCACCTAGAATCGTATTTGTAATGACACTTAAGAGCAGGCAACTTCTAGTAATTTTACTGCATGTAAAAGAGCCTTAACAGCTCTTTGCTTTGCGTGTGCTCAGATTACCTTGGTATTAAAAAACAAAAACTACAAAAGACCCCACCAAGCAACAGTGAAACGTTTCCTCACAGTAATGTATGGATTAATGTATTAAAGTCTGAGTAGAAGCTGTGTTCTTTGCTAAATCCCCCCAAATTAATCCCCAATTAGACATTTCTAAGCTTAACTTATCAGCTCCAGCATGGCCAGAAGCAACGGAAGAAGTATGGAGGATCTCACACAGCGTTACAGTGGTGTATATAGGTATTTGTCCCTTGTTATTTACAGTTTAAAAAAAAAGTGGCAGTTAATTAGACACTGTCTCTTGTATTTAATAGATCTAAGCCTGGGGATCAGTTTTTTACCAAATTCTCCTCCTGTGCCACTTGATGGCACCCTTGCATAAGCATGAAGTAGCCTCAGTTCAACACAAATCATTAAGCAGGTTCTGTCCAGAGTTGTTCTACATCATGAACGTACCTGTTTATTACATGAATCTAACACTGTAGTATTGAGTGGGCAATAGGAAGGCGTACAAAATAATTATACCAGGAAAGCACTGTATTTTAATCCCAGAAATTACTTGGTTAATTCACTACTTTTTTCTTTCTTTCAGTAAATTCAGTAACAAATTTGTCTTTGCCTTACTGAACCTTTTTCACAGGTTGCAGGGGACTGTAGGAGGTTAATATGAGTGTGAGGGGATACCACATATGCCTCTTACCTATAGGTGGCTGTAAATACATCAGTGAATGTTGCAGATGGTTACAGGCCACAGAAACAACTTGCTGGTCTGTTTTATTTTATGACTTAATGAAGAATGTATTGAAACAGTTAACTCTTTATACACAGAATTTTAATGGAAAGTACAGCTGACTAGATTCTGAAATTAAAAGGTTTTGGGGACTGCGATGAAATGTGCAGAGTGCCTGTCACAGGAGCAGCTGCTAGTCAAGGGCTTGGATGGATGTTCCAGATGAGAACAAAGGGGAAAAAATGGAAGCAGTATAAATCATTGAGTGCCAAATGGCTCCTGGATTTGGTGAGACCTAAAATCCCACAGACATTTCTGGTTTAGCTTTACCTAATCCAAAACGTACTTGCTAATAGTGTCTATCAGTGTTTGACCCAAGAAATGAAAACTTACTGCTTTTGTTTTGTAATTATACTTATTTAGCTTGTGCACCCCCCAATACTCACTCCTTCAAATACACAGATGAAAGATGGGCTAGCGGTCCAAACCAAGGTGAACTCTGAATTCTGCCTGCAATAATGGAGGAACAGAGTGGGAACACCATAAATAAACGCCATTAATAAGTAGCACCTGAGAGTTTTTGAAGCATATACTTTTTTGACTTCCTCCATTACCCAGTGAATTGCATTGACAGTGATAATTGCAGCTTCAGGAAAAATAACTGCTAAACAATTACAGCAGTAAAGCCCCACAGCCTTCCTCAATTAGGTGAGAATTTAGTCCTTGAGTACTACTTCTGAAACTGTCTGAGCAGAGCAATTTCTGTGGTGGATTGGAGGATAGTTCAGGATAGGAGAAACAGCTCTGCAACCATCCTAAACTATCCTCCATTTGAAAACTCAGTAGCCACCTCTGCTCTGTATCTAATACTGATGTGGGAATAAAAGCAACACACTGCAAGTAGAACCTACTCTGAGAGGCCACATAAGCTAGGGAATTTAGAAGAGGGTCACTGTCATCTTTGTAGCCATCATTTCTCTTCTGGCTTTGCACTAGCAGCGTATACTTCCCCCGTTATTCATCTGTCTCAGCTTCAACGTCTTGATCTTTGAAGGGTATTTTGGTACTGTTAGCCTGTCCTCCCTGCCTCCCTTCTTTCTGCTTATTCTTGTGTATGTGTGCTCATCAACGTCATCTGTAAAAACCTGACATTTACAACTGAGTCTTACAAGCTTTAATCTTTCAAAGTAGTTTTTTTTTTGTTGCTGTATATTTCAGTGTAAAGGCAAACTGGAGTAATTTAGAGTAACAAAGGAAATATCTTTACACTGATTTGATCTAAACTACTCAAAGGGGAAAGAATGATGCAAACAAGACATTGTAAAGTCTTTGCCATAATAGTCAAAGCACGAGTTTTTCTTGAAATGTATCTAAGAGCAGTTACTTGAGCTTTTGCAAAGGAAAGGGAACTGTCTTAATTAGGATAAAGATTGAATAGGAAGTTATTATTTGTTTTATTACTTATATTTCTTTTTTTTGGAGAGAATAGCCTGCAAGTTGATAAAGCTTTTTAACTTATCTCTGCACTGCTAAGGAACAGGAACCTAAGTATCCCCAAATCCTTTTCAGCAGGGCTGTGCTCCATCCTTACATTCCCCAGCTTGTACTACTGATAGCAGGGGTTGCCACAGCCCAGGTGCAAGACCTTACACTTGGCTTTGTTGAACCTCATGAGGTTCACCTGTGCCCACTGCTCGAGCCTGTCTCTCTAGATGGCATCAAGTCCATCAGAGGCATCAGAGGCATTGATGGACATTGATGGATGTTGAGTCAAACAAATTGAATTTGCACAGTTCTCCCTATAAGGTGAACAAGCTCCTAGCAGTGCTTGGATCCAGCCTGAAGTTTCCTTTCCCCCTCTCATCATAATTCTCGTGTCAGTTCCCCATTATTTTTTGTGTATTTTGAGCAGCACTTAACAGCAGCAGTCTGACAACCACTTTATCACTGTAACAAAGCATCTCTGGTCTTGTGGGATGTGTCTAGTCATCTGCCTGAAGTGGCTAAGACTTACTACAGGTTGTCACAAAGTCAAAGGCTGGGAAAAGAGAACTTGTCAGCTTGACCTTGATAAACCCATGAGTGTGAAAGACATGCCACATGCAATTTCCATTACAGAAGTCACTAGGAATCCATAAGAAGTATGAAGGAGTAGAAACAGTCAGACATGCAGAAAGTTATTGCTGTCAGAAACCTTGGATAATTTCAAGTGCTATTCCAGCTATACCTGCATTTCATAGCAATGAAGGGTATTCTCAAAATCGTCTTACAAGACCAAGACAAAACCATCAATTACAAAACACATCAAGATAGCAAGATAATGTTTTCAGATCACCTTTCCCATATTTTACCCCCCTCAAGTCAAAAATGCAATAAACTAGCTCTCTCACAGTATGAAAGCAGTTTTAGTATCATACAAAAATATTCTAGTGCTTTTCCAGTTAGTGAGGACCATCTTCCTGGTTCACTTAAAAGCAGTGCACTCCATCCTCTTTTTCTTACCCCGATACTGACAACTTCACCTACAGATACAAGCAACTCCTCCCTTTGTGAGAGGTAGCTTTTTAAAGTTGTTTGAAACCCCCAGCAACGCTTACAGTGAGACATCCTATTCTTTAACAGCACCTCACATTCTGAAGCTGAGCAAGCAAAGAACTTTGCATGTGATCTTTCTGCAGAGCAGCAGGACACATCTAGGACTTGACTGCAGCTCAGCAACTAAGACCAACCATCAGCTGGACACCTCCCACATGTAATAACTAAATGTTAAAATAGCTCTCCTGCTTAGAAAAAGTGACATCTTTCTGAACCTCCAATTAGTTTAATAAGTTATGTGACATTCATATAAGATCCTGCAGACACACACCTACTCAAAGAAGTTATTTGTTGCATCATTGTAGAAGTGCAGCAGCTTAGTTTTAAGAACTTAAGTCAGAAAACGGTTACTTTGGCAAGACAAGAAGCAATATCTGCTCCTGTCAATCAGTGTGAGGACGTAACAGAATTCAGTGCAACAGAAGTCAAATTTTCTCCTAGGACCCAAGGTCTTAAACTAAATTCACACAACTGGTTTAATTAGTTTCTGATCTTTATACAACTTCACATTTAAACTGTGGGGAAAAACACAGTTCATATATTTGTTCTTTATAATTCCTTTTGGCTCTACTTTGATGTTTAGAAGGAGAAAGAGACTTAGTGAGCTTCAGAGTGGCCATAAGATCTTACTTATATTCTGACTTTCCTTTCTGAGACCAGGAGATGGAATCAGTGCTCCATCAGATCTGTCTGACGGTCTCATACCCCTAAAGCAAAGTAAACACAAGGAAGAACGCAAAACCAGACATCTTTACACTTTCCAAAGAATCTTTTCCCATCACTTGTCTTCCCTAGAAGCAAATATCAGCACATAAACAGAACAAGACCTCCATTTTAACATCTTCCTCTTCTCTAGAGATATATATTTACCCAAGATTTTTTCAGCATTGGTGGTTTCTCTTAAAGTCCCTGTTCTGCCATCTTGCAATCCAGGGATACTCAAGTTCTAGCAACTCACAAAGCAACCCAAGCTTCTCTATTGCTATCAAACAATGCAGAGACCATAGACAGCACTCTGACACACACACACACAGATACCCTGTAAAAGGCATTAAGTCACACCCACCAGAAAAAAAACTTAGTATAGGGCACTTACTTTGGAGGCAGGAGTCCAACAGCAGGGCGCAGTAAAGGCAGAGCTGCTCCAATCAGGGGAACATGGAGGGAAACAGGTTACTGCAGCTTCTCCATAGCAGTCATGCTGCCGGGCAGCACAAGAAAGCAAATAACAGCAACCAGTCCCAGCAACAACACAGAGGTCTTCAGGCAGACATCTAAGAATGAAGCAGCTCCCAAAACAATCACCTCAGGTACAGCAGAGAACAGGGCTAACCTCAATCCCTCTACAACACAGCTCACAAAAAGAAGGGGAAGGTTCAGACTTGGGCTTCTATAGAGCTATGGACCATGGGCGGAGGCTGCCCCAGGAGGGGCTGATTAGGGCAATCAGAACCTATTAGTGCCCTCATGCCTGCCACCTGGCTCTCATTCTCAGGCTGATTTGAGTCAAGTATATTACATTACCACTGGCTCTCCACGTGCCCTGAGACACAGTGAATGCTTTGGTTCCTGAAATTCATCTGTTAAAGGAGTTTTACTTGTTCTGAATGTTTTAATCATGCTCATCTTTGGATATGTCGTGGCTGAACTAAACTAGCTTGGGGCTGTGCCTAAGTCCAATGGCTATTTCTGAGACGTCTGAGTGGTCTCTTTTCCAGTTTGCCCTGCAATACTCCTTGAAGTGCATAGTCATGTTGTGATAAAGTGAAGGATGGAAGTACACATGGCTGTGCAATGTTCAGTGTTAAAATTGGTGTTTTCTTTAAACTTACCAAAGGCCGTAGGGTGAGAACTTTGTTAACCAACACTGTGGAATCCTTGTGTGCTGTCTTCCATCTGTGAAAGAATGAAATCACAAATGATGAAGATAATTCATATGTAGCAAACAAAGTTTCAAGAAGCTCAAGGTGCAGCTGGTTCAAAGCAGCTTAATTAAACCAGGTGTTGTGGGAGGCTGTTGATGATGCCTTCACAAGTCTCTCCATTTTGAAGTGGCTGCATCCCAATGAGATAAGGTCTTGAAGCATAACTGCTCTAAAGCTGAAGGCAAGAGTATGTCTCCATGTCACTGTTTGTCTGTCCCTACTAAAAAATCAACCCCTTTACCCCAACTTCAGACTAGATCTGCAAACTTCTGACCAATATTTTCTGACTGCAACCTGAATAGGGAATGGAAACCACCTATTGTATGCAACAGAAGAAATTCCATTTTCTTCAAATCACACAGTCCACCTTAATTGCTTTCCTGTAATAATATAGTGATATGGTGTTGCATTTGTATGAATAATTCAGGGTAGTAAAATGAAAAAGTTATCAACAAAAGATGGCTTATGGTGATTATTTAATGCATTTCATAGATACTTCAAAGACAAAAAGATACATCTGCAAGTGGAGTGTGGAATACTATATTGAGTATAAATGTACAAATGTATTAACTCCATTACTGGAATAGAGGAAAAATAAGAGTCAGCTGAAGATAGTGAATAAAACATTTTTATGTTCCCTGAATGTACACTCTCTTGTTCTATTAAATAATGAACAGAAGATCTGAAAAATTCAGATAATCTCTTATGCAATAGGTACCCTTTATGAAAAGGCATGGGAAGATGTGAAGAACACATGGGAGTCTTTTCCAGTAGACCGGGGTTAGTAAACATGGCAGCAGTATATAAGGGGGCAGATTTTATGCGTAGGCTACATATATCAGGGGGAGATAGGGCTGTAAAAATGCAGTCTGACATGTAGAGACATGTCCCAGGTCGTTCTGAAGATTGGTCGGTTTGCCTTCTGTAAATCATGTACTCATGCAGTAAACTCTTCCATGCTCACCTATTCTTTTGCAGTGCAAGCACCTCTGGACACCTGCCACCAAAATAACCTTGAGGATTTCTCTTGTACTGAGTAAATCACCTTGTTAAATACATCTCTCCTTTTTTACATTCTTCCCCATATAGGGACAAGTTAAAGAAGAACTTCAGCCTTCAGTATCAGAGCAAAAAAAAAAAAAGAGAGATAAAATCTTGATTTAATTCTTGTCTCTTTTTTCCCCCATTCTATTACCCTTTACACTATTCATTTACTCTTTTACTATTAAAATAACTATCTGATGGTGGCATTACTTGGTGAAGTGATACAGATATGCTAAGTGGAGTGTGACAGATGAATTCCATAATTTGAAAACCTGCTAGCTATGAGGTAGCAAGCGCTGCCTTTTTCTGGCTTTATTGACTATTAAAGCTCCATTTTGCAGTGCATACTGTTCCAATGACATGATTTTCCATGCAAAAAGGTCTTGATTTTCTTTCTTAAACTAAAAGGCTTCCCTTCTGAGTTCAGATGGACTGTGTAATTTTGGGGTCATTTATTCAACCCTGAGTAAATAGTCCATTTAGTTAATAAAATGGTGTTTTATCCGCTTTCTAGATTGCAATTTTTTAATAGGTAAATTAAAACCTTGCTTATTAATTGCAGGGTACACAAGTGCCATTGGCTTTCTTTCAGGGCACCCATGCCAAAGCTGGTGATGGCTGGGATGTAGCAAGGCAAAAGGAGAGATCCTGAGGTTGTACAAATCTACCTGGTCCGAGCGATCCCGATGGGAGAGCTGACCACAAATCCCTTTTAATTCCTTATGGTGAACACCTCCTGCTCTCATTGCTTTGTGAAAAGACAGAACGGTCACCCTTTTCATAAGCTGACAAACTTTTCAGATTGGAGCTATAAGGTGTTCTCTTTCAGAAGAGGCTCCCACTTTAATGGACGAGGAGTGCTTAGCAATTCCGTTAGCTCATCTCATTTTGGCTCAGTTAAGCAACAAACAGCTGAGGAGTAACTTCATTAAACATGTGCCGTGTGGCGGGGGAACGTTGCTTTGCCAAAATCTGTGCTTATTGTGGAGTGTGTTACTTTAAAGAGGGAAAGCTAGGACTTCATTATACATTTATTCTCGTAAAGATAATTGTGTTTGTCTCTCATATAGCAACTGTCGTGGACTTTGATGTAGATGAATTAAAACCTAATCCAATCATTTACTTTGGAAAAAAACCTGTAAGTATTCATCTTTAAAAATGAGTTCTGAGAATAGGCTTTTATTTTATATATTTATTTATGGTTAATTGGACTATGTGCTGAAAATAAAAGACCAGATTTTGACCCTGGCTGCCCACTACGGTGTGATAATAAATGTACTGGGGGTAACAGAGACGTATGCATGTGTTTTCATGATAAAAAAAAAAACCCTGTGTGACTGTTAAGTTTGAAGGGCAGCCTTATCCACTGCTCTGTGGCAGTTGTGTATATACTGACTGCCCTGAGAACAGGGCAATAATTTGTCTTAAGCCTTGTGGGAGTCTTCTGCTACTGGAAGGTCTTTTAGGAGCTGAAACCTCAGGTCCAGTTTCTGCTTACCTCCAGCTTGGGATCCTGCATACGTTTTCTGAGTTTGCTAATCCCCTAATTTATGATACGGTCTGACTGAAGCAGGACTTTCATTCCCTATGGATTTCTGATGTCAGGCATTTAGAGGGATATTCACAAAACCCAACCTTAAGCATGCAACTCCATGTTAAAGGGTAGATGTGGCACTGAGAGACATGGTTAGTGGGCATGGTGGTGTTGGGTTGGTGGTTGGATTGGATGGTCTTAGTGGTCTTTTCTAACCTTAATGCTTCTACATTAAAGGAAAAGAATGTTTCTTTCCCAGGCTAATTCAGGGAAGATTACTTACTTAGAAGTTCTGATTTGCTTTCTATCCACCATCTATGTAGGAAGAGTACAAAACACAGCCTCCTGGGCTGGATGGTGTGAAGAGCTGTATTTTATTAATTCCTAGGCTAAAAATGTCTGAATGAGGCATTTAAAAATAACTGAATTAAAATCTCTCCAACCCTTTTATACCATAAAATGTTACTATCATTTTTAGATTTTAGAGGATTTCGTTTTTAGTGTTCTATTCCAACGTTTTCACTCCAGGACATAAACATGCTGGTGTTAGTCAACCCAAACCAAGCTTCTGCTGACTGCTGCTGTGTCGTTTCCTGTTGGTTTGTGCCGTTTCTGAGCTCAGCCTCCAGGTCAGATGCTGCTGAGTCCCCTGAGGCCTTCAAGTTTTTGGTAAGCACCCTCCTGCCAAATGCCTGGTCCACATTAATGCACTTGCTATGATTTTCAAAATTCTGCCCAGATGGTCTCTGCCTGTGGAATGGTGGTGCTCAATCTCCCATCTTCCTCAGGGGAGAAATACGTAATTTAATTTGTCTTTTTTAGTATTCTTACTAATGACTTTCTGCTTGTTCTGTTGTTTTAAGTAGTTACAGATGCTTGAGTGGCACTTTTATATTGTCCTGTGTTGTTGCTATCAGTCGTTGGATTTCAGGAGGGAGACAAATAAACTGTATTTCAGCTTCTTTAGGACCAAGCTGACAGAACTATTGAAAATGAGGGACATGCTGCTGCTGAAGATTTTGCCTTCTTGGGTAGCGTTTCTCAGTAGAGAGCTGGAAAAGTGTTTCCAGGTAAGAATCTGTCAAAGTTGAAAATCTTGTCTCACAAACTCTAAAGAGCACCAAGTAAGAAACAATTAACTTTTGGCTCAGAACTTGCCCTTTGGTGCTATACAGCACAGTACTGAAACACCCATTAAGCATTTATCTAGTAAAGACACCTGACTCCTTCTTTATCAGCATCTCAGCAGTACTAACTTAAGGCATGGGCCTGAGGAGCCCAGCTTGTCTCCTGATTCAAGAGGTTCACAGGTCTGTGCAGCAGCCCTCTGAATCCAGCCTGGCATGGATTCACGCCACAGGGGACATGCCAGGCTTGTCTGTAGGATTCCTGGTAATATAATTTTAAGTGGGTATTAGTCTACTAAGGAAGAGCTCTGAATGAAATATTCTAAGGTTGAGCTTGTGGTTCCTCCTACTTAGGCAGCCCCATGCTTAGCCTGCAACAAATTCATATACCAGTGCTCAGTCTGCTTTGGTGTAAATGCTGTGAATTCAAATGCTCTTAAGAAACCTGCTGCAGGGAACCCGCATTAACAGGGGGATTGGGCTTGATGATCTCCGGAGGTCCCTTTTAACCCCTATGATTCTGTGCAACCTGAGTCTTTGTGATATGTCCATCTTTGAATTACTAAACAGTATACACCAACAGTTCACATTGATGAATCTGCAGAGAAAAACTACAGCAGGCAGTGATCATGTGTCTTTACTAGTTATTTTCTGTGTCTGTTCTTAGCTGTTGTGCTTTTGCATTAAAAATCAGCCTTTTGAAAACAGAATGAAACTCCTGATTCCTTTGTATTGACAGCAGCAATAGCAAAGCAGGTTCTTTATCTGTAAAGAGACTTACAGGCACAGCCAGTTCCTCTTGGGCCTGACATCGTGCCAAGGGCTCTGGCACAAAGGCTTCTGAGCCGGATGGACTCTCATACAGCATCTGCAGTGCTCGTACGTGGTTTGCTCTCAGTGGAAAGTCACAGCAGAAAGCAAATTGGAGCAGGGTCTTTTGCATGGCAGTGATGCCCATGGTTTTCTGCAGCTCTGGGGAGAGAAAAAGAGAGACAGAGAATATGAAGGTGCAGCATGGCTTTGTGTTGCACGCACAACACATGACCCTCGTCAACTTATCCCTGCTGGTCAGCACGATAGAGCCTCACACAAGGATTGTGTCTCATACATTTGCAGCAGTGCATCATTTGCCAGATATGTGACAGCTTGAGGTGCTATTCATATGGAAAAATAGCTGGTGGTCTGGAAAGAAAAAACAAAGCTGTATCTCACTGCTTTATAGACAACGCACAGGGCTAATTATTTAATAAGCACATATAGAATGTCTTACAGCCAAGCTGATGAGTACGTCAAATGCAGACACTGTAAGATGACACTGGTAAACCAGGGTCCTTGGAGAGTTTCTTTAAAAAGTAACAGCAACAACAACAACAAACAAGCCACAGATTTCTGCATCTCATCAGCTTGCAGAACTCACAATAACTGCATCAGCTCCCACTACACAGCTGTGGATTTTCCCTTTCCGCTGGTAAATTTCAAGCCCTGGAAGACTGCAGATGTGATCCTCAGTCTTCCTTCTTTCACACTTACATATAGCCAGCACCTTCAGCCATTTAGAGTACTTCATACATGGAGAAAGGACTTTGTTTCTACCCAGGGGCTGTGTTTTATACCATTTTCAAAGGTGCGCCTGGATCTCAGTTGCTTTTCTGTCCTGTCAAAGCGTGCTGATAGCTTACCTGTAATCTACCCATGCCATTTCCTAGGCTGATAGATGCCATAGCTCTCCTTGACACCTCTGTCTATGTGACCCTGTCCCCATAATGGCTACGGAAATTGCAAGAATGCTTTGCAGAGATAGCAGTTAGCCTAACAGCAGCATTGGCAATTTTTGTTGTTGTTAAAGCAAAGATAATTCTGACAGCTCAATGTAACCTCACGGTAGCTGTCCAGAAATTGTTTGCAAGCTGGTCGCAGTCGTTCCTGACCAGGAGCTGTTAAACTGAAACTCCGACTCCAGAGGTTGTTGAGTGACATGCTGTTGTCCTAATGTGTCAAACGACAAGTGCTGGCTTTTGGCAGCCTTAGCTTACATATTGGC
>JANHGO010003375.1:0-27313 GCA_024606505.1 Aquila spilogaster | reverse complement strand
GCAACCTGGTCTAGGGAGCCTGCTTTGGCAGGGGGGTTGGACTAGATGATCTCTGGAGGTCCCTTCCAACCCATACAGTTCTGTGATTCTGTGAACAATTCAACTGTTAGAAACCAACTACTTTTTTTCCTTCCAATTTTGAAGGAGAAAATAATGCAGAAACTTTACACATAAAACCTTATGTATAAAAAAAATGCTTGCAACTCTACATTACAATATAATCTGAATCAATCATTAAAGGATTTAGAGAAAGGTCTGTGGTTTGATCATTATTATTATTGAAATATATTATACCAAGCTGAACCAAGTCCAAAGGCTTCCTATACCCAACTCTGGAATAGTTAAGATCCCCATTTAATGTAGCCTGGGGTAAGATCTCTGCCGTGCAAGTAACACTGTGTGCATGGCCAAATCTCCAATGTGAACTGTTCTGAAAATCTTAATTGTCAGTAGTTGGCATTGACAGAATTGGCCTTAACTAAAAGAAAAGATTCTAGTAAGTGCAGTTACACCAAAATTTGGATGTACAACAACATATTCAGCAAGCACACTGCCACTTACAGCAGAACCAATTCACTGTGCTAGCAAGATGTCATCATGAAATGATCAATCTGGAAATTTGAAATGATCTAGAAGAAAGTTAAAGAAAATTTAGAAGATTTACATACGGCAGGAGAAGCATGTGATTTTTCACTCCTTGGCATCATATTTTTTTTATGCCAAATCATCAGCACAGATCGCTAACAATACCTAAAACTGACAGCTGGTGGAGAAGTACAGGTCACTTTGTGTTTTACAAGGAAAAAGATTCTGTGAGGAACAGTTCAGTGCTATTGAGTTGGGCACCTAAGGGCTGAGTACCTTAACAAAAATACTATCAATTACATTGAGTGTCCACAGTAAGCCAAAGATATCAGAAAAAATAACAGTAAAAATTATGAGCAGTGTACTGCATTTCATTGAGTCCCCCCAAATCAGATTCTTGCACCTAAACAACAGAGAGATATAACAGAAGTTTACAGCAATTAGATTTGAAGTAAAATCACCAATTTCAGCAATCATTAGAAACAATTATAGAACCATAGAATGGTTTGGGTTGGTAGGGACCTTTAAGACCATCAAGTTCCAATCCCCCTGCTATAGGCAGGGACACCTCCCCCTAGACAAGGTTGCTCAAAGTCAGCCTGGGCCTTGAATGCTTTCAGGAAGAGGGCAGCCAGTTCCAGTGTCTCACCACCCTCACAGTAAAGAATTTCTTACTAACATCTAGTCTAAATCTACCCTCTTGCAGTTTAAAACCATTTCCCCTCATCCTATCGCTACTTGTCCTTACAAAAAGTCCCTCCCAAGCTTTCCTGTAGGCCTTCTTCAGGTACTGGAAGGCCGCTATAAGGGCTCCTTGGAGCCTTCTCTTCTCCAGGCAGAAGAGCCCCAGCTCTCTCAGCCTGTCCTCATAAATTGCCAAAACAGAACTTAAGGTGTAACCAAAATCAAAAAGATTTGAACAAAGACCAGTGAAACAGCATCTGCATTGAGAAACCTAAAAGATAGCATATTAGCATTGAGGTCTTAGAGCTATTACAGAACGTTGATGTAAACTTACTAGGGCTTGTATGGAACCCTGAAGAAAGCTGAAATTTCTAGAAAGAAATTATCACTTATGTGGACATGGTATGATAGCTGCATATGTCATGGTAGCATAAAACAAACAAAGAATAATACGAACAACTGCAGTAATAGAACAATATATTGTTCTGCAACAGTGCTGAAAGTCAAAGACATAGTTGCACTTGGTGGAACTGAATTTTATAGAAAGAGAGTTCAAAGCCACCTTTCAGTTGAGGTTTTGATGTCCTCATGGTGTCCCTGCAATACTTTTTCCACCCTTTCAGCTGATCACCTTTCCCTCACCCATCTAAGGAAAACAGGACATAAAACAGAGTGTCTCATTGACACAACAATCTTCTAGGCCAAGAGCAGAACCCCACTAATCTGAAACACAATGGCTACATTTCAGTGATCACCACAAACTCATTTGCTCTTTGCATCTCTGAATACTGAACCTGAACTAAAGAATTTTTTTTTTAATTGGTTTGATCTTCCCACAGGAACAAGGTATTACTTATGAACTTTACAGTACCAAATGCTGCTTGTATGAAAAGTACAGTTTTTAAATGCAATTAGGATATGGTACATACAATTACTGAATAATTAAGGAGCATGACACAATTTCAAGATTACAGAAAACAGTCCCTAATTCTCACCACCATTAGACAGCAACATGACCTTTGTTGTCAAATAACAAATAGCATCATACTAGAAGAACTAAGGTAACTGACAGGTTCTCAAAGACCATTCTGTTTCTTCTGCCAGCGTCACAGTACCTGCCAATTATTAAATGAGCACAAAGCAGACCAAATCCAATGCAAATGTCAGATTCACTGTGCAGTAAGAATGTACTGTTAGATATGCCACAATATTTATTATGAATTTGCCCTGTAAAGATTAGAAAATTTCCAACATTTCAAAGGATAACTAGTTTTCCAAAACGATAGCTAAACTTCAGTTTGAGACAAGATGTGTGTGCGTGTGTGTATGTATAAAATTAAATTGTTCTGGAAGAAGAAATAAAACATTGTTTCTTTCTAACTGTGGACCAGATGTGCTAATTTAAAGTACCTGATACTTTATTTTGCACAAAAAAAAAGTCTATTGCTTAATGTCTACCAGCAGGCAAACGCATACAGGAATGTAGCAATACTTCTCTAAGTGCCGTTAGCAACACAAAAGCATTCCTCTTTTCTCAGCTATTAAATTTTGCTACTTTTAACAGATATAATGCTGTACACTTAATGCAATTTAACACAATGCTTAATTTACTAGCAAGGATTAAAACTACTGTGCAAGGTATCAAAATAGAACATTAACAAATTACACTAAATACTAGATCACAAATCTCTTCAAAATGATTTCAGATGACTGCAGGAATCGCATTTAGAAAAATATGACAGAAAATCATTACATACTGATTCATTAAAAGATGAGAAAAGAAACAAAATCAAATGCAATAAAATTAAAGTGCACCAATCATCTTTGTTATGCTGTACCTAGTAAATTTTTAGTTGTTAGAAGATGTAGCCTACGTGAACTAATTATCAACTAACCAGTGAGAGACAACAGTTGCAGTATTAATAAAACTCTTGTTTTAATGGTTAAAGTTTCTTTAAAAAAGAAAGTAGCTATCTAAATACACATTTTTTTTGTATTAAATTTCTACACTTACTCTCTACAAGAACACTAATATAGCAGAGAGAAAAATTCGGGGACAATACAGTAATTTTCAGACCATGAACAAGAAAGAGAACATTGCTACATTTTTAATGGCTTTACAGTAGATGTTAAATGTATTCCTACAGGTTTCCCTGATGACACCACATTACCCAACAAGGAACTCATGCTGTGACTGTTTCTGCTATCAGACTGGATTCATTTAAATCTAATTCAAGCTCTCCTATGCTATACTGGCATAAAGCCACTGGTTTTGAAATGTTTTTAAGCCTTCCAGACAGTAAATTCTTAAAAAAAAAAAATCTGTTTTTTTTTTTTTTTTTGCCCCACAAGTCCATCTCTTCTCCATACTCTCATGTATTTTAGATTTCCTCCCAAACATGGAAGGCTTAACATCATATGGTTCATTTAATGCTCTTTTCAGTCCTCAGTCCTCTGGCCAATAAGAATTGAAAGACTTTGAATTCCTAAATCCTAAAGAGTTGATTAGACCTTTTCCACCTACTGTTCCCTCAGTGAGATCTCTGTTCTCAGAACTGTACAAGGGCAGCCTGAGGCCAATACCACTCTGTGGCTTTACCTTCCCATAAAGGGAACCATTAAGGTTCCTGATAGTTATCTCTTTTAAGAATAAAATACACCTCAAGATCTGTTCCAATCTCCTTTGTCCCTAACTGACACAAGGATTTATCAACAAAGAAGAAAGCACTTCACATACTTATTTTACTCCTGACCTTGAAAGTCCAAGAGTTATCAAGTCACATACAGACAAAGGAACTTAGTGACTGTGTTCTAGATCAATTTCCATCCTATACTTTTTCAAGATAAGAGTCTATACATTGCAAAGCCTTCTTTCATTTTACAGGAAACTGCTTCTCATCCTGGAAAGGAAGAAAAAAAATAACCTGTTGTAAAACATCTTCATGAACAGCATCCTTGAAAAGAAGCAGGTTAGAATGATTCAGAATTAACATATGGAAAACTAACAGCCTCTGCCTGGGCTAATACAGTTTATATACAGAGTTCAAGAAATGAACATACTGCATATAATAGTGAAAATCGTAAAAAGTAGAGAATCAAAAAAGGATAGCATCAGACCTCTAGAGCATGTCTCCAATGTGAGGGTAGGTACTTCGTGAAACTTTTCTCAAAGAGATGTTCAACTGGGTGATACTAATGTCATTTCAGTGGATTTACTGGTGGAACAACCAAGAAGTGTGGCCTTTCTAAATATGATCCATGGAACTGGATTCCTCTGAAAGGTGAGAACTGTCACTAAGGGATTTTAATATGCTTCTAAAATTTTTAATGAAAGACCTCATCCATTACGTCATCAGAAGGAATGAACAGGTAGTCACTACATTCTAAAACTAGGAGATGCTCCTCATAAGAATGGTGTGGCCTTTGTTTTTGAGAGGGAGTATCAAGTACATCCATTGTTACCTGCAGCAACTTCTTGATGAACAGAATAAGCCTTGGAAAGAAAACTACTTGAAGTCTGTACAACAAAAAAAAAATAGGTGTCAAGGACCAGTTTATGCAGAACCTTGAATTTGTATAGACAGCCTGATATCTAGCCAGGAAGAAAGTGATGATGCAAAGAACTTCCCAATTCCATTGCCATGCGTCTGGGTATCATAAAACAGTCATATTCTAGAGATAATTGTCATCCACCATTTACTTCCCACGTAGCTTCTGAAGTAACAACTTCCTCCACCATACAAGCTAAACCAAATGAAAAGTCAAGCAACCTAAATTAATATATTTTTTTAATCTATCTACTTATTAGATAGCTTGAAACTGGAGACTTTTATGATGACTTTGTCAGATTTAAGATGGCCTTACTAATACAGTGATATTGTGTCAACATCTGATAACAAAGGATGTACTTGCCAAAAGGGCTGAAAGACCTCAGTAATCAACCTGGAAAAAAAAATGCCCAGAAGTATAGAGTATGCATATGCTTAACTGTGAAGTATTCCCTCTTACGACTTTCATGGAAATGACAATTGTAGTTGATCTTTAAAGAGCACACGAAGTGTGTGGCTTCTCTTATGCATGTGTTTAGCCAACAGCTGAAAAGAGGAAGACTGTTTCACAGAGTAAAAAGTAGAATCCCTATGCTTATAAGATGGCAGAACTTCCAACAGCAAGTCAGTTGCTGCTTCATGAGGATCTCTGTGATCTGAAGACAAAAACTTCTCGGTACTGCCAAATTCCCAAGCTAGATGGTCTAAATGAGGTGAAGTAAATGAATTAGAGCAATTTCAAGAGCAACTCTCCTAAAATACCACGATTTTTCAGTAGCAAGAATGGTAGTGATAACAGACCATACATGCATCTTCTGCTGGTGCTTAAGAATGGGACACAAGACTTTCTTCAGGGTACAGTCAGAAGCTCTTGCTGTTTATTATTAGAGTTAACTGACAAAGCTACTAACAGCAGAAATCGTACAAAGCTTTGTGAATTTATTCTAAATGCTGAAAAAAGGCAGTAGAACTTGAAAAGGCAGTTTTCTGCCATCTTTACTCAGAAGTTGAAAATCATCATTCAGGACAAATATCTTCCATTTCAGAGCTCTATTTTAGCACTAAGTTCATCTTGCCTGTTCTAAGATAGATTTTTAGTGTCAAGTAAATGTGTACAACTTTAAAAAAGAAGAACCATATTTGGCTATTAGCAGGAGAGATACTGTCCTGCTATCCATCTAATGTAATAATATGGAGAGTCAGATAGTCAACAGTACCTTCTTCCTGAACCAATGCTGTTTCTCAACTTGGAGTCATTTGTACCAGAAAAACAGCTCAACATACAAGGTGTGTAGCACTTAAGAATATTTCTATGAAAGTAATCCACATACATTATTTCTAGAAGCATCTAGTGCTTGAAGGTGGGAGACACCTGTGAAAAGGAAGTAGTTCCACTTTGTACATGACTTTCCCATCCTGGCCATCTGCCTACAGGTCCCATTTTCCTTCTGAGAAACTTTTCCTTCTGAGAAACTCCTATAAAAGTTTTGGAAACATTTAAAAATGTCAGGGGCAGCTTTCTAAGAACATGATAAACGTTAGAAACATGGTTGACTTTCCTTCTCACCCTTTGGATCCATCAGACCTGAATCCTCAGAGAACCATAAAATACTGGCTGAAAATTACTACCTAAGAAAGAAACAAGCCTGAAGTAATATCAATAGTCCGAAGATAAAAAGTAAAACAGAGAAGGAAAAAAAGATTTCAGAGAATTAGCTCATATAGTGAGTATTTTCATGAAATTCCCACGCAGAGAAAGTAGCAAGAAATTTCTGGCACTGGATATTTAGACAGAGAAAGAAAATACAGTAGATGTTAGCTTTGAACAAAGACATCTTTTCTGCCTTGTATACCTTATTTTTCTTTCCTCCTTAAAAAACAGTCTACCTTTCTATTTCAGTAGATGACCTTCCATGTTTCCAGACCTGCAGCTCTTCTCTGAAGCCTTTCTATATGTATTTTCTAAGAAGATAAGTTGACCAAGCTTGCTGCAACTCAGAATCTACATCTCTGTTAGTTCATCTCATAGTCTTAGTAAGTAGTTTAGTAAGGAATTTGTTTAAAAAAATTGCTCCACCTGGAAATAACAGCTAACAACCTGTTTTCTGTAAATAATGTGAAATTCACTCTTAACAGTGAAAGAAAATAATCATTGATTACAGTTAAAAATGAAAAATTACACTAAATGAAATCTTCCAAATTTAAATCTAAAATAGCAAGCACCATCTTGCTACACTAAATTATGAAAAATGACAGAACACCTGAAGTGTTTTTTAATTTGCTGCTCCTGTATTGCAGTATGATTTATCTTACCATTTAAAACTGTGCTTAATTGCATATTAAGAGATGGCTCTATGTGCAACAAGATTTTATTAATACAGCTGTCTATCATATTTCATATTGAAAACAACCTACATTGGCTTAGCTATGAAATAAGCTCATAATAAAGACCTACTACATGTAAAATAGCACATTAATATTCTACACAGATGGTAATTGCCATTCTATTGGTTTTATAATATTCATATTTGTAAGCAGTTTCGAATAGCCGTCAAATACCTTTCTTTTAAAATGCCCCCTTTGCATTTATATTAAAAACCTTTGAGAAGTCAGTCACTATAATAATATTACAGTAATGTAGGTATATATTTTAGTTTATTTTCACTTTGTGCAAATCTGAAAGTATTTTAGTTTTTTTTTAATACTTAAATAATTCAAGTACAGTGATTATTCCAGAAGCTTCAGTGTTCACTAAAGAGACAGATAACTGAGTTCTGAACTGCTTCAGCAAGCTACAGCACAGTACTATCAGAACATACTGACACACATACTTAGAAGACTAATGCACATACGATAATTACATGGGTCGCTTGGAAAAGTAATGCTACCTACTTATTTCCATGGAAACTACAACAGGTACAAAGAGCACAATCACACCTTTTGATCAAGCAAATTTTCAGCTGCAAAACTTCTCAGTTATTTTTCAATATAGTCACCCCCACTAGCTATGTGTTTTAACCAGTGATAAACAAGCATGCTTCACTCCTGAAAATCTGCACCAGCAGAGGTGATCCACTGTCACTGCTGCCACTGCACCACCCACTGCCTCACTGAGCTCACTTTCATTGTTTAGTCTCCAAAAACATTCAGCAAGTGTCAATGAATGTCAACGGGTGCCATTTTTACCACCAGGAGGAATTCAATTCCACACTTTGTTTTATACACACTTCCATGTCAGACACCAATTTGCCAGACTGCCCACCTGCTGCTATCTGTCACACAGTGACAAAATGTAACGAGATATTGGTGGGAACCCATACTGCCATACCACCAACACCTGCCTTTGACAATATGGGCCAACATAATAACATAGGAGGCATTACTTTTGGAGCAGCCCTTGTGTTTTAAGAAGGAACTCAGGATGCTAACAGGGCTTGTAACAGAACAAAAGGAAAGAGGAAGGAATGCAATAAAAATATAGATGACCTATAAGATTAACAAGATATTATACTTAGGGATATTTTTGACATGAAACTATGAATCAGCAAGACTGGAAAAATGTAATGTGTCTGGCCAGTGTATTCCTGATTCTACTAACTGTACTGTAGTGTACAAATATGGAAAGTGACACAAGAAACAAGTATTTTGTATGAATTACATTCCCTATTTAATACTGGACTGGTTTTGCTTTGCTTCCTTATTTAATCTAGTGTGAATATAAGTGGTATTTCACATCACATGGTGGAAACTCTGTAAACTGCAAAGAACAGTGCAATCTCTTAGTCTGCATCAGAGATTAAGCTCTACAAATCTACCCTTTCTGAAGAAAGCAACACTCTAAGAAAATAGGACATCAGAAGCATTGTTACCAATCGACCCCATTTAAAACAGTATATGGAAATCTCATTCTTTCCTTTCCTAACTTGAAATAAAAGATTTAGGTTCAGCTAAGAAAATCAATTTCAGTTTGTAAAGAAACATCAGGTGAAAGAAACATCAATTTATTTAACTTTTGTTACTTCATAGAATTGTCTCCCACTCTTCGTACCTACTGGTGTCAAACCCGTCCTTAAATACTCACTCTTTATGAGCACTGTATCAGGAACTTACTGTGGGAACTAGGCACACACAGGTGGAAGCACTGTTACCTCTTCAGTTATGTCCCATTTGTGATGGAACTCTTGCAGTTTTACAAGACAGAGCACTTCTGTTTTTGTTTTCTTTAATCAAGAAATATGTAAGTTGCAAAAAGCTGTGGAAGAAGCAGCAAAAACTGACAGCAAAAAGCCAAACAGTCGACAGTGACATGTTAGCCCAGTTTGAAAAGTGTACTCTAACCAGAAAACCACGTATACTGCTTAAATGTTAGCTTCAGGCACTCACACAAATTAAGAACAAGAAGCAGTCAACTGCAGAATGAAATCAGAATTTCAGAATTTACAATTAGTCTGTCGTATTTTTTTTTGTAGCTTGTGACATCCTATTTCATGTTTGTACAAGGGACTGCAGAAGCCTGGAGTTCTATGCAGTCCATAAAACAAAACAAAACAAAAATCCTCCTTTGCTGCTACTTTGTTTACTTCTAAATCAATTCTCAAAATGCTTTTCTTTCTGTTGCTGTGTTACAACAGTTACTTCTCCTTCCCTAATTCTATACTCTTCACCGGCATTTCTATAGCACAACCAGCCTGGAAGGGAAGCATGTGTATTAACAAACTAAATAAACAAATCCAGATTTTTCAGAATAAATGCTTGTATTTAAAGTATTTACAGAAAAGAAACAGAAACAGAAAAGTAGTTCTACTCCAAAAAAATAATTTCATGTTCTTGGTGATCACACATCTGAAAGAACACTAAATGACCACAGAAAAGAACCATAGAATTATTTCAGTTGGAAGGGACCATTAAAGGTCATCTAGTCCAACTCTCCTGCAATGAAGAGGGATATGCACAGCTAGATCAGGTTGCTCAGAGCCCTATCCAGCCTGACCTTGAGTGTCTCCAAGGATGGAACATCCACCACTTCTTTGGGCAACCTGTTCCAGTGCCATCCATATCATAAAAAAATGTATTCCTTATATGTGCAATCTGAACCTCCCCTCTTTTAGTTTGAAACCTTCTCCCTTGTTCTATCACAACAGACACTGCCGAAGAGTCTGTTCCCTTCCTTTTTATAGCCTCCCTTTAGATACTGAAAGGCTGCTAAAAGGTCTCCCCAGAGCCTTCTCTTCCCCAGCTCTCAGCCTGTCCTTCTAGGAGAGATGTTCCAAAGAGCACAATAACGCAGTGTGATGTTTTTACGTACCTTTCAATTTTAAGTCTTGAAGGTACCACAAAGCTTGATATTAAAGTTCTCCAGAAACAGACAATGATTTTTTTTAAAACTAGGAACTGCTTTTTAATCATCATTCAGAAAACACATTTAGCTTCTATTACAGATGAAAAACTATGGAAGTCACCATTTTTCCTTATCATCTGTCAGTGGAATATATATGTGTCAACATTACAGATGGAGAAGTACAGTAATGTAAAAACAAACCTATTAAAAGAAAACATGAAAGCACTGATAAAGCGTTAAGTAATCTACACATAGAAAATAGAAGATGAAATAATTAACAATACTGAAGATAAGGTAAAAATTTATAATACAAGTGAATGATAAGAGAAGCTAAAGGGATTACAGAAAATAAAAAGAATGTTAAAGCATATTAGGAATAAAAACAAAACCACAGAAAAACAAGGGTACCCTAGCTATAGGAAGGCATGAAAACTGTAAGTAGTTAAGCAGAAAAAGCAGAAATAGTCAAGTTACTGCTCTAATTTCAGAGTAGAATAAGAGGCTATTTCCTATGATAAATTCTGCGCAGAACTGAAAAGAAAAAAAAAAGGACATATAAAACCGCATCTGCAGCAGCTTGACACTTTAATAAGGGATGCTCTCAATGTTCTTTTCAGAGTGCCTTTCTAGTGTTTCTTTCATAATGTCAAGACCCATGTTAAAACATCAGATGTGTGTACATTAAGCCCTAGATTAATGTATGGAGGATCTATTTCAAGAGGATAAAGCATTTGCTAGGAAGGCAGTGGGGCTTTTGCCTGCTAAGTAGATTTCCTTTATAATATATTCCTATATACAGTTGTGAATGAACAGGAACAAGGTTCTGCCACCTATGTTCACTCTAAATATTAAAAAAACACAAAGCTTCCTGGGCAAGAAAGTGCTATCTACAACACAAACATAATACTTCACAGTTCGGACTGCAAATGAGTTTCAAAGGACACAGATCTTTCTTCTGCCTCAGAAAGACTCTCGTACTAGCAGATACTTGATTAAATCATAAAATCATAATTTACTTTTATATATTTAATTAATTTTAAAATAGCACGAAGAATTGGAAAAGTAAGATTTATTATTATGGCTAATCATTTCAGGGACTATAATTAGTTCTCAAATAGTATTTGTATGATGCCGATTTCTCACAGTTCACTGCTTGTAATTCTGGATACAACTGACAGCTAGTAAAACCAGTCTATGTTTTATTTATTAACTTAGCAGAAGTGCACTTACTAGATTTCACATTAATTGTTAGTATTCCACTGTAGCAACAAAGTCTTTAATGTTTTGTTAGAAATATGTCAGCTGCAACTGAATCTGAGTTTGTTTTTCAGATATAACACTTTTACATTGGGCATGCCAGGCTTTTGTCAATGATAGAAACAGTTATAAAATGACAAATAATTGTTCACCGCATCTTGCATAGACCCTTAATATATCACAAGGGCAATTAAATTAATCAGCCTCAATTTCAAAATAAATAAATAAAATTCTACAGGTTGTAGTGTCAGCCCAATTTCATAACTACATTGATAGACAGAAGTTCCTCAAAATATTCCAGTCAAATATACCACATGAAATAGTTAACTTCTGGCTCTCCTTAAACTTATACTTAATGATACAAGTTCCTTAGAAGCAAGTTGGTTAGCACAAGCTGATATTTTACAAACAAGGTATGCTGACCAAATGATTAAAAACATCTCATTTCTGTGAGCGAATTTCCACAAATCTCCCTCTGGATGAACCAAAAAAAAAAAAAAAAAGTGTCCTACATACAAATTACAATAAAACTTGCCATATATATATTAAACCAGCTCTGGTTTGTGCAGAAATTCATTGGGAGCCACCACTTCTGCACATGTCAGTCACCCTCATTCACTCCCAGTGGAACCACAACTGTAAGCTGATACCAATTGGGAGAGAAAATAAAAAGACATTTTCTTTCTTCTCCTAACACTACATTGCCTATTAGAAGAATTAGATGTGCATACCTGCAACAGTAACAGTTTCTTAGACTTTTCCTAAAGTCTTCTTAAGAAAGCCAACAAGGATATAGAAAATGCCTGGCTTTGCTTCCTCTGCACTTTTCAGGTAGGAGACTCAACCAGTTGCCTGAAATTAATAGATGTGCTGTGGTGCTGAGGCAGCAAATGGCCCTACAGCTTTAAAGGGAGAACCCACTTCTTGCTGGGCTGGCAGGGCTGATTGCTGTGCCAAGGTCATTCAGTAAAACAAGAGCCCTCTTAGGTTCTTCGACTGTCATGAGAAAGAACAAACATTTGGCCATGGCAACTATGCTACGTATTTTTCATAGCCAAAATAATAAAGCAAACTTATCTTTGGAGGAGGGGAGGAAGCTGAACTAAAAGCTTAACACGTTGTCTTCCTCATTCCAACACTGTTAAAAACAAATAAGACTAAATTGCTAGAGCAATCTCAAATATCTTATTTTTTGTACCGCTATAGCCACTCAAAATATCCACTCAGTTTCTTCTTTAATTATCTTGCACTGTCATTTAAAACTGTTCAAACAAAAAAAATATGGATGACATGAAAATAATCACCATCATGAAGGGATTAAGATTTATATCCTTAAACCTGATATTTGCATTTGTTACTGAATATATACTGTTACTCCTTCCATCTTATATGAGTCATAACAGCAGTGATTGATAAGAAGTTTGCAAGTGCAAACAGAACACTTCAAGTTTGCTAACACTGGTACTCTGCAGAGAAGGGAGATAGAGAAACTTATGTCAGAGCATCTGGCAGGGCAAACAACCAAGGCAAACATCACTGATAAGTGCAGGTAGCATTATTTAAGAATGCTTTCATAAAGAACAAGAAATGATCAAAATATGCTTTACATGGGGCCATAATAAAAATTACTGATAGAAAGTATCTTCTAGCTGAAGAAAACTTTGAACTCCCAGCTAAAAGGAAACCCAATCATACTTCTGTAAAAATAGATTTCTTCTTAAATAAACATCTCAACAAATACATAATAAATAACAAAACAGGTCAATATTTAGGTAACACTACTGGCTCAGGTTGATATAACATAATGCTAAATGTGTGGATAAGTGCTTATGCTTTGTTCACAATTTATCTAGTTTTTAATATAAATAAAATATAAAAGTTTTTAATATAAATCTACAGATCACATATCCAGTAGAGTTTTCCCTTCTTCCCTTCCTCCACATCTTTGAATTTGCAACTGATTCAAATTTTGATCATACTTACAAATATTAATGTAATAAATGTGAGCACAGTTCAGATTTACAGCTGAAAGAGTCCTCACGTGATTAATTTCCAGTCCAAACTCCCAAGGTATATATGCTTAAGTATATATATATATAAGCATAATAATATATATATAAATTATATATATATATATAATATACTGAAATCTCTCTGAAAAGATGGATGTATTTGAAGACCTTCATAAATGAGAAGTCATCTGTGTTGCTTGTTCCTGTGCACTCAACCCATCCATCCTATGATGCAGCCAATAACTTACTCTTCAAGTGTTAAAGCATTTTAACAACAACAAAAAAACACACTTATAACACCTAATCTTAATCACCAAGTTTCTTCTTGTTCACTTTAGGAGTCAAAAAGGCAACTTCTCCCATTCTGGATGACTATCACAGCTGCTCTTCCCATCCATCCTCTCTCTGATAGACTAGATGATTCTAGTTCCTACAGTACAGACCTTAAGTACTTAACTTCAAATTCAGACTATGTTATTTAATATTGTAAATTAGTCATCTTATTTATTATATATGGTTTCTTGATGTATTGCTAGCTACCTGCTTTCAATTAGGAATGGCAATTTGAAACCAATACAATGATACTGTAAGCCTAATTTGACTCTCTTATGTCTATAGTTTTAACAAGATGATAAATTACTGTTTTGTTTTTGTTTTTACAAGGATAATTGCTTCTGTTACTAATCATGTTGAATTAGGAGGAATATTATTATTCAGTACTTTTTCTATCCTTGTTATATGCAAGAATGTAAAATGCGCAGCATTCACTTTCTGCTCTGAATACAGATTTATTTTTTTAATGACAGTCATTACTATAATTTTACATATGTTACATGTACTTCTTTAACTTCACTAGCACTTTTAGAAAGAAGTAATGTTTTTATCTTATTACAACAGAATCTTTGAAATAATCACACTATCTGTTAATGCCAAACTTAGAGAACTTGGATGTGACTTTACAATGTCTGGCATTACACAGAGACTCATGAATTCAAAGCACAGCTCCTACTGGCTTTTGTCAAATCCATGAGCTCTCACACATTGAGCTTCAAACTTGTACTCATGCACTGACAGAAGTAAAAATAAAATAAAAAATACATATAAAAATGGCCTGAGGTAGATATCTCTAGGAAAAAAATCAGCCTGAAAGATTAGTATTTGCCAAAATCTACAAACAAATGAAAACAACGTCTTATGACCTTGCTGACCCCAGGAACTATCGTCCTGTCAGTCTCACCTCTGTGCTGGGAAACATCATGGAATAGATACTCCTGGAAGCTATGCTAAGTAACATGGAGGATAGGGAAGCGATTCTGGAGAACCAGCATGGCTTTACCAAAGGCAAATCCTGTCTGATCAAACTAATGGTCTTTTTTGATGGTGTCACTACATCAAAGGACAAGGGAAGAGCCACTGATGTTACCTGTGTGGACTTCAGTAAGGCCTCTGGCCCACAGCACATTTCTCTCCAAGTTGGAAAGATATGAATTTGATGGGTGGACTGTTTGATGGATGAAAAACTGGCTGCAGGATTGAGTCCAGAGAGTGGTAGTCAATGGCTCAATGTCTGGATGGAGATCAGTGACAAGTGGTGTCCCACAGGGCTCAGTGCTGGGACCAATACTCGCTAATATCTTCATCAATGACATTGACAGTGGTGTCAAGTGCACCTTCAGCAAGTTTGCTGATGACACCAACCTGTGCGGTGTGGTTGACACACCTGGCAGATGGGATGCCACCCAGAGGGACCTAGACGGGATGAGCAGTGGGTCCAGGTGAATGTCATGAGGTTCAACAAAATCAAATGCAAGATCTTGCACCTGGGACAAGGCAACTCTCACTACCAATACAAGCCAAGGGTTGTAAGGACAGAGCACAGTCCTGCCGAAAAAGACCTGGGGGTACTGATGGATAGGAAGTTGGACATCAGCCAGCAATGTGCCCTCGCAGCCCAGAAAGCCAACCATATCCTGGGCTGCATCCAAAGAAGAGTGGTCAGCAGGCTGAGGGAGGTGTAATTTCAGCTGCAAGTTTCTAAATTGATATACAGTATGATGAAAGCCAAAACAATTCCTAAGAGATCCAAGCACCATTTGATCTTAAGATTGCTAGATAAATAATTACATTTTCCTGCTTGAAGTTATTCAAGACCCTTCTTAAAATCAGAGACATTTTAAATTAGAATAGCTTTTTTTTTTTTTTAGGAAAATAACATTACCTTCTCTGTTTCCCTGATTAAATAAAACAAAACATTTCTTTTTAATAAGATCAAAGATTTGTGTCATACTTGAATACACTATTTGTTACTTAAGTTTCCTTTGAAATATCTTTTGGCTATGGAAGACTAGGGGCTAACCTAGTATGCAGAATCCTCCAGAACAGATTCCAGTCTTCCAGTCTCACCTAGACTAGAGGGAATTCAGAGTAAAGGAGGAGTTTCAGAGCATGTCTCAATATTCACCTTAAATTCCCACAAATTAAAAATCATTTGTCTGCGTTCAATAACTCTGAGAGTTTTACTGAAGTGTCTATAAAAAATCCTGAGAAAGACTGCTCCTTGATAGCTGGAAAAGTGACTTATATCTGTATGACTTAATACTTTCCTCAAGAATTCAACTAATTTGCAACTAGAATCTCAGCTACTGCTGAAAAATGTATCGAAAGCAAAAAGCAGGGTCACCACCTTGGGTGTCAGGAGAATATATTTCAGCCTCTTCAGCAATGCATTTGGGAAAAATGCAATGTGATATGATTGGAGAGAAGAGGCACGTGAGAGAGTTAATTTTCAAGGCTCAAGCTCAAAAAAGCTCTACCTGATCTACAGGTATACAAAAGTTGCATGGCTCCTGCATGGATGAACAAACTGCTCCTGACAAAATTCAAATATAAAAAAGGAAGCATTAAGATGTGGCAGCAAGGACAGCTAACTTTGAAAGAATACAATGTCACTGTCCAAATTTGAAGAGATAGGGTTAAGAAAGTAAAAGTCTATCTGGAACTGAATCTGGATAGGAACATGATGTGCATCAAGAAAGATTTCTAGAGGTACATCAGCAGCAAAAGGAAGATAAGGAAAAATGTGGCAAAAGAACAGGTGCTGAGGGACACACTGCCTTCTTCAGCTTGAACTTTACTGGTAAGATCAGCCTTATGGAGCACCACATGTCTGAGACCTGTGGGAAAGTTTGGAGAAGGGAAAATTTACCCTAAGTGGAGATGAACAAGGTTGAGAAACATTTCAAGAACCTGAACATATAAGACCATTGGACCTGATGGTATGCACCTATGATTGTTCAGAGAGCTGATCAATGTCATGGCAAGATCATTATCTTTGAAAGGTCTTGGCAACTGGAAGAGTTCTCGAGGAATGGAAGAAAGAGAATGACAGTCCAAACTTCAAAAAGGAACATCCAGGGAACTACAGGTCAGTTCATCTAACCTTGATCCCTGGACAGGTGACACAATCCTGGAAACCATTTCCAGGCATATGATGGACAACATGGTGAAAAAGAGTAGTCAGCACTGATTTAGAAAAAAGCAAATCATGTTTAACCAACCTGACAGCCTTCTACTATGAACTGCTAAAGGTTACCAAACACTGTTGTAGTCTACATAGTTGAAAAAATTCAAAATTTGATCAGACACAGCCTGAGTAACCTGCTCAAGCTGAGCCTGTTTTGAATAGGGGGGATGCACTAAATCACCTCCAGAGCTCCTTTCTAATCTTATTAATTCTGTGGTCACTTGATGAACTTACTTTATTTAAGCAAGTTAAAAGAACTGAATTGTAGCTCGCATCATCAATTGTGCAGGAAAGGCTCAAACTGAGTAACTGGATATGTTAACCTAAACTAAGCTCTGCCAATAATTTATTCCTATAGGCAGAAGTACTACTCAGATTTTAATTTCTCTGCAACCTCTCTCTCATTCGTATACAGTTCCCTGCAGTATCCTATATTAAATGTAATAGCTTGGCTTAGTAAGAGTTTTGATTAAATAGTAAGGTTACATGAAAAGAGAGTTCCTTAAAATAGCAACTTCAGCCAGACATTGGATACTCTGAAAACTCAGCAACTAGGAGTAACTTTTAACGAAATAACTAATTTTAAGGATGAAACGAAGCCAAAAGTTTCAAGACCTAACACCTAGAGATTTAGCTGTGCTTTGCCAGCTAAATTCAGGGATTGACAGACACAAGGAAATACAAAATATGCAAGCTAAATCTTCAAAGGTTGAGCTGTAACCATGTAACTTGAAATGCCAACGCTTACAAAAGAAAAAAAAGACAAATATCAAAAAACTAATTTTTTTCTCCTATTTTTCTTCTATTTTTTTTCCCAATTTTCTTTCCCTATGAAGTTGACTCAATTTATTTCTGCCTTTGTGAGCTGTTTCTAGAACCAAATGAAAATGTACCATTTTAAACAATAGGAAATTGAACTTGAGTAGATTCAAGAATACTATTTCCTAAAACTAATTTTAATTCTGTTAGTGCTACATTAATTTCAAATGTCTTTCAGCAGGAAAGAAATAATTCTAAAAAACAAGCAATACAAATTGTGCTGATGTAAATTATTCTATGAATGTGTACGTTTACAAATGTGGTTCAGATGAACATAAGTATATGGTTGCATATATTTCATCCAAGTTCAAGAATGCAATCAACAACATCTTAATCCTAAATCTAACCAAACCAATTAATTTTTTGCCCAAGCATACCTCTTTCTGGAATACCTCCAACGTTTGCAAGGCATTCTCTGCTGTACAAATCCTGGACATCCAAACCTTGCTCTCTAGCTTAACACCAGTCCATGTCACTGACACTCAGATTCAAAACCAGTCAGCTGCTGCTGCTTTTCTCCCTCAACATAAACCTAGCACAGCATCTCCTTTCTGCATCTCCAAATCTAGGAGCTGCAAATACATTAACAAATTCACTTTTCATTCTTGCACTCACCCAAGCCCAAACATACGTTACACCATAGACTTAGCTGTGGATTGAGAAGGTCTAATTAAAACTGATACTCCAAATTCATAAGCCTTTGGCATGACAACTCTAAGTCTAGCTCTATAAACTCTATAAACATGTTTCCCTTTAGCTCACCACATCCTATCTCTCTAAATTAAATCTATGTCAGAAATCCTGCAAATCCTGGGAGTTCCTGCTGACTTCAGTCCTGAAACCTACCTCCCTCTCTGGGCACAGCATTAGTAACACTGCTGCCTTGCTAGACCAAGCCTTAACCAGCCAGATGAGTGCTGACACCAAAAATGTAGACTAACTACAGAATGAGATTTAAACTACTACACATCTCAGCCACACAAACCAGAACTCAAACCTTACTCAAACCCTACAAACCAAACCCCAAGTATCCTTTCAGCCCAGACATAAAACCACTGTCTTAATCACTCGTACATCACTCAAAACCTAGCAGTGAGGCCTGCTCATTTTGGAGGCAAACTTGGTACTGCAGCTCCGTCTAGATGTGGTGTTCACTGAAGTTCATCAGCAAGAGCAGACCAAAAAAAAAAAAAAACCACCACCACAACTGTTGTCTATAACAGTTTCAGCTGAGGGCATAACCAGGGAACTTGTTCTAATACAGCTCTAGCCTGACTAAAACCAGGCAGCAGAACAAGCACAGCTTGTCAGGTTGTGACAAATGTCACCTTTCAATCTTTTTCCTCTTTGCTGACAACCTTATTTTGCAATCCTAAACCTAAATCAGGTATAAGTCCATTGCAGCCATCCCTACCAATAAACAACCTAAGTCAAGTCATATAGTCCCTTGAAAACTCAGAGCTCAGCCCCAGCACACAGATAAACGGATTGCAAAACAAAAATATTGCTTATCAAAGAACATGCAAGGATCAGAAGTAGTATTTCTATGCTTGATGAAACACCACAGAAGACATACCATTGTGCATGTGCTTCATGGTTATATCTCACAGTGCTTTAACATTTTAGAAAGTACTGAACAAACATCTTCTAATCCTCCAGATATTGTGATTTCAGTAGTGATGGCTATGCATAAACTCAATACGTTGATAGGCACAGCTTCAAAGGTAAATTTAACAAAAAAAAATTAGCAACAAGTAAGTTTCCAATGGGGCAGGCCAACATTCTAATTCTTTATAGATGCAACTATCCTACATATTTAGAGAGAGGGAAATAAATGTGAAGAAATTCAAGCATATTAATGTGTCCTGTAAAATGAAAAGATCATTTTGGAAAAAAAAAAAAAAAAAAGATGAAGTCACAATTTCACTGATAAGTCACTATAATTCCTCAGCTTCTGCTTACATTTTACTATTTTTAACTAGGTGATTATTTAAAGACAGTTTAACCATCAACTGTAGTTACTCTTCCAAACAGAAATCCATTTAGTGGTAACTTCTAGCTAGAAATTCTAGGGCTACAAGGCTTTCCATTTCTATTATATGCAGATAGAAAATGCTATCAGCAAATAAATTGCAAGCCATTGACATAGGAGCTATTTATTTTTAACATTTCCTGAAAAGCATTTGGTGAAGCTGTGTTAAAAGTATATCACAATGAAGACTTCAAACAAGTCCAAAATAAAATATAAAGGTAAAACTGTAATTAAAAACTACCTTCCCTATAAAATGAACTTTTAAGAGCACATATGGCATATATGCTAATTTGCATAGGTAATACCAATATCTAAAAGCACTAAAGAAGCTGTGGTTAATTTTGTGTAACATCATGCTGTTTTACACATCACTGCTAGGCACACCCTGGGAAGAGAGCAAGTTAACAGGAGCACATCTATTTGATTAAGCAATAATGACCATGTATGTCACATATGTTGCTTCTTCTATTTAAAGTGTACTTCCAAGTTTAAAAAAGGATTAAATGAGTTGTACAGAAAGCAACGGGAAAAGGACAAAAGCCACAGTGAGAATAAAGCAGTAAAAGCCAACTGTGGCATCAACCCAGACAAGCATTCATCTCTTATTTATTTACTGTAAGCTGTATCAAGAATTCAAGTACTTAAATTTTTATTTACAATCATGTTAATTTCTGTTTATTTATTTTTCTTTCTAAAGAGTCTTCTTAGACAGCTTAGATTTTTCAGATTATTTAAAACACAAGGGTTTCCAAGAATATTACCTTTTTACTTGTTAAGGTATGGTATATCCCGATTTCTGAAATTAGGCATTTTTCCTCTTCTGGTTCTTACGTTTCCATGAATGAGATGATTCACCAAAATTATGACTAATAATTCTCGGGTCAACAGATACATTAAGTTCTCCTCATGTAATCAGTATTTGGCGCTTCGATTCCCAAACACACCTGAGTTGTTTTGATTGTATATCATCCTCAATTTTGCCAGCCACTGCCCTACTACCCTTTAGCTCTGTAAGAACACTTCTCAACTCCTTTCTCCTCAATTTTATGATACTATGAGAGGGAGAAGAGGGAGAAGAGAAACCGTATGAACCATTTTTAATTTTCTAGTTTTGACATTCCATACTGTTTCATATGCATGTTAAAATCTAATCTTTAATAGAGAATGAGATATGCCACAGAAGTAGGTGTATGCTTCAAAGATATACGGCACTTTTCTGACATACAGTGAATGATTCTTTCACTGCTGTCATTTAGGGGAAAGATTTATGATTTCACAAATATGTACCTCCAAACCAGGTATGTATCTTTGAGGAAAAAAAGCAGATCCACTGATTATTACATAAAACCATTAATTCCTTTGTTAGCAGTAGCATCAGCAGTCACATGAAATAAAAAATAATTCTGTGTTTAGCCAGAGCACTATTTTGCAGCAACTTTCAGCATTCAGTTTGAAGTATGTTACAATCTGTGCTTACCAGCTTAACAAGGAAATGACATCTTAAAAAGGATGAACAGATGTCCAGATGCAAGTTTAATTATTTTCATGAGGTCTGCATAGCATAAATCTCTTTTCTTTTACATGGGTGAAGTATTATTAATTTGATGTGTAAGTAAAAGTCAACAGCAGAAACTGCAAAAATCCAAATAGGCTGAACAGCCATTTTAGTATCTTTTACAGTCATACAATATGCTCAGCTACTTTCTTCTAATCAATGACTTAAGCCACTTTACACCATATTTGGGAAAAGTAGCAAGGAATTTTTCTATCCCATGTAAATGCTCTATTACAACAAATACAGACATACGTCTGATGAGATTAGACATATGGGCAGAAAGGACAGCACAGGGAACTACTGACTATGTGCCAGTGAAAATCATGGAATAGATCCTCCTGGAAGCTATGCTAAGGAATGTGGAAGAGAGTAAGGTGATACAGGACAACCAGCATGGCAAATCCTGCCTGACCAACCTAGCGGCCTTCTGTGATGGTATCAAATGGACAAGGGAAGAGCCACTGACTATCTAAACTTTACTAAGGCCTTTAATACAGTCCCTTACAACATTTTTCTCTCTAAATTGAAAAGATATGAATTTGATGAGTGGACAGATCAATGGATGAGAAACTAGTTGCAAGATCATACACAGAGAGTAGTGGTCAATGGCTCAATGTCCAGATGGAGATCAGTGATGAGTGGTGTCTCCCAAGGTTCAGTACTGGGACTTGAATATCATGATCAACGACACCAACAGTGAGAAAGCGTGCACCCTTAAAAATTTTACAGATGACACCAAACTGTGTGGTATGGCTGACACACCTGAGGGATGGGATGTCATCCAGAGAGACTTAGACAGGCTTGACCAGTGGACCCAGGAGAACGTCATGACGTTCAACAAAACCAAGTGCAAGGTCTTGCACCTGGGTCAAGGCAACAGAAAGCTACATAATCTGGAATACAAGCATTTTACAATATGATTAAAATTAAAGTAAAATCCTTGAAATATCTATAGGATTCATTTACAAAAGTTAAAAGGAACTTTGTTTTCAATGCAAGTCCATGGTAGAAAACATCAACTATAAGAAAAGCATTTTAATTGCACAAAATCAAACAAAGAAATTTGCTTTGGTGCAGAAGCCATTAATTTCAATTTCTGTGATCCACCAAATATTTAGGAATTAATTGCAGGCTAACAAAAAGACATCCAAGATTCCTGTACATCTCTTATCACAACTAAACCTAAGTCCCTAAGTCCAGTTACTGAAATGGAAGACATGAAACAGCTTTGCAATTAATAGAAGTTTTGCATAAGTAATAAAACAGGATTACGATAATGGTCAGTTAATCAAAGTTGATTATATAAAGTTTTAACCATTTGCAAATTCAAATATTTAAGATGATTTTTTTTAAAGTGTTATTCCGAATATTTCTAATTAATAAGTGAATTGTTATGTTGACTATAAAACAAGAAAAAGGATTTAAAACTTTTTTTCAGGATCATGCCTACCAAAGGCAGTGCTCCAAGAAATCAGAAACACTCAGATTCAGGTCAGTAAATCAGGCTGTCAGAAACTAGAGTTTAGTGTTTCACTGTGGTACGTAGAAAGGTTTACGTTATGCAGTATTTCCAGAAAAATGATCACTTACAGGATGTATATGGGTTTGTAAGTGAACATAAAACTAAATGCACAAATGCATGAAATTAAAAATATTCATTTCTCAGCAAGCCAGAACTTCAGTTACATATAGGGAACTATGTGAACTGCGGGTTGTCAAGATCTTGTACTTCTAAGAAGGTCAGCTACAGAGATACCTGCACACTGCTCCTGTAGTTACAAATTCAGTCACCTGGAACCCTCTGCAGTTCCCAGACTAAGAGTGACTTCTGGGCTGGCAATGAACATTTCCAGACTGCTTTGTTACTGTAAAACACTGGAAATTTCCTAAGTATATGAAGCTCAGTTGTTCTTCGGATGGATACTTAAAAGCAGTGTGTTTTAAAAGGAGTCAAAGGAAAGCAATCTAAGCTTTGGTAGGACTATATGAAAGTCTTTTTCCAGCCCTGAGTTTACGATTGGTTGATAAAGGTCCATTAACCCCCAAGAAACATTATTAACACTGGATGGGAAAAATATAAATACATAAATCCCTTAATCAGAAGACAGTATGCCTCAATCACCCCCATGCAACACTGCTGGGAAGAAAATAAATAGAGAAATAAATACATAAAGGAGGGCATATCATTTCAAGAGTAGAAGGCAGATTTTTAACAGTGGAAGGACACAGAAGCAGAGCAGGAAACTTTCTTTACGGAACCTCTTGAATGTGAGAGGACTAGATGGTCTAAAAAGATCTTCAGAGGGGCTCACAGAAAGTGCTCTTTAAAGAAGGGTAAAAGGGAACCTCATTAAGTCATTAACCTTTTTAAACTCATTAAGCCAGAAAATCTTTCTATGCTTCCCTTTGCACAATAGTGAAAATATACCTCCTCATATTAAAGGTGGGAGGCATTTTGTGAAGGCTTCTGATCACATAAAATCTGGAAATCTGTATTATGTATTGAAAACAGAAAAGATCTGCAGCAAGCACAAATATAAGGTAAGTAAAATGTGACAGAAGGAGATCTATGCGTAGCAAAGAATTTACCTGAAAAAAGACCCGGTCCTGAAGCTGAAAAACTCAAGTAACAATTCCATTTTACTGTCCTGATTTTTTTACATATAGTAAATATGAAGAAATAGATCAAAATAATCTTTATTTTTTCTTCTGAGTGCAAGTTTTTGTCTCCCCAGAAACTATCCTGAGCTCTGAAACTGGGCCAGCTCTTTACACGAAGACATTCATACAAAAGTTATCCTGAGTTTTAACCACTTATAGCATTTCTTTCTGTTTATGTTGGTCAAAAAAAAAAAAAAAAACAAAAAACAAAAAAAACCCTACAGAATTGTTGTACACAACAACTAAGGGCATCAAGTAATCCTTGAGAAACAGACTTTTAATCCATTTACTATGCCAGCTGTTATACAGGAATTGCTTAAGGATTAAATTGCCAATTTTTTAATATTTATGTAGGAATCCAATCTCCTGTTTTCTTCCCATAAATATATAAATTACACTGCAAGTAACGAAAACAAATTGCCAATAGAAAAATCCAAGTCGCTACTATGTAAAGAGAATCCTTTATGGTTAAAATCACAGAATATTGATTTACTTTAATTTTCTCAACTTCAAGTAATACAGTTTTGTAATCTTTCCTTTTTGTGACTTACTCCTACACATCATGCATTACAGAAAAACATAAAGACTGCTCAAGCAACACCTTAGGATATTTTTTAAACTGGACCACAGTGTTGGTGATACACCTATGATGACAGACATAAAAATGACTTCATTTTCCACTTACTGACAAGCTGCATGCTTTCTTTTCATTGACCCTTGTAAGACACTACACAATCAAGTCACAGTCCCAAGTGAGACTGTACCATTTTTAATTAAATATATACCACTGCACACAAATGTATGAAAACCCAAATGATTTCACATCTTTTCCAAATTTTAAAAGGAACATCTACTCATTCTCCCCTTCTTTCCAACTCTATAGTTCACTTGAAAAAAAAATATGTTGGTTCCATCTATTCAAACTCCACATCATTTCAATATAAAAACCTAACTAACAAATCAATTTTACCAAACATATTATCTCCACTCCATTTCACTTTTCATCTCCTACTCATTACAACAAATGAAATACAAATTTAAGTGCTGGATAACATTTGTATCATGCAAATTAATATAATGTGAAGCAACAAATCTAATTCTGAAGAAAAATAATGCAAATTTCAATCTCAGGTACAAATGGGAAGAGAGAGACATAAGTCTTTGTGGGTCCAGATGGATACCAAAGTTGTATACCTGCACAGTTCACAATTTACACCTTTAAAGAATTAATTTTAACTAACTCCTAATACTAACTCAAGTATTTTCCAAATTACACAGCATGATCTTAGAACCTATACAGTCTATTTATTATACACTCTGATCATTTTACTTTTGTCCATCAGGAATTTTTAATTTCCTTTACATCTCTTTTGAGTCTGCTGGTGAAATTAGGATTCCTAAACTGACTGATCAGCGGACTAAAATGCTATGGTAGCACTGCTCAGCAACAGCCAAAACACTTGTACATCAATGACATTCTAGCTGTAAGTATAGAGCACAGCACTGTATGGCTGCTGTGAGGAAAGCTAACTCCATCCCAGCCAGACCCTGTGCAACATTTTACAGAACGATGAAGTGACTACATTCCATGAAACAAATAATGTAGATAAAACACCCCCCAACACCAATCCTTGGACTTTCTCCATAAGAAAAGATAGCAGTACCTGGTAAGCTTGCAACATCTGCTCAGCAAACTGCTGTAGTTCTGACAGTAGAAAAGATATTAAAGAATTTCGAAGTATGTTGTTTCTTCCTAGCAAAACAAGAGTGTGTGACACAGCATCCAGTGCCTGAAACTAAAAAGAAATGTAATCTTTCAAAATCTGCATTTTTTTTTACTCCGAATGAATCCCTTAAACAGAAACAAGACTTACACGTCAATTTTTTTTAAGATTAAAATCAAATTAATTTTTTTATAGTTTATGTATGTAATTAAGGTAAATATAGTGTATAGGAGATATATATTCTCATATGCTTTTAAGAAAACCCACATCCTTTACCCAGAAATCATGTGTTCTCATAAGTTTAACACTACACCATATAAAGAAATGTCTCCAAGGGTGCGAATTTCCCAGGGCATTCCCTTGGGCATTAGCAGTCACTGTGCCCTTCCTGCTGTCATAGCAAATAAGTGACCACTCTGCACAGACAGGGAATGTTTTTGTCACAAGAAGGCAAATGAACAAAGAAATTACTTGAAACAAGCAAGGAGCTATACTAGATGTTTCAGTCAATGGAGTTATCAAGAATAAACTTGATTAAATGCAAATTGATAGAAGATGCACTGGATTTTCAAGTTTAAACAATTCAGCTGCAATTTGTTGTTTAACTGGCTGTTACCAATGTCTCTTGAACCACAAAAGGAGTTATGTGAACTTAAATAAGGTTTATGTTTGCTTTTCCTTTATATTCAAAATAAATAAAAAATATTTTCTTACTTTCCTGAAATGCAATGTACAGTCATTATATAATGCTATAATTTACATAACATACTGCTCTAGGCAGCAACGAAAACGTTATTTCATACAACACTACCAGAATATTTTTTCTAATGTATGAATTCAAAGAAAAAAAAATACATTAAATATGACTATAAAACTTTATACCCCTACAGCATTCATATTCAATAGCTCTCGCACAGTGTCTGTTGAAACAGCTAACACACTGTAGATGGATATTTTTGACTGACAACACAGTACTCTGATCTCGTCTTACCCACTCAAAAGCACTATTGCACCTAGTTTATTCCCCTAGCCAGGTTATGCACACTTGCACTTAGACCAACTGCTGATTTTTGTCTATTTTGTTTGGCTACAAGTTTATGGGGAGGTTCAGGTTGGACATTACTGGAAAAAATTCTTCTCTGGAAGAGTGGTCAGGCACTGGAATAGGCTGTTCAGGGAGGTGGTGGAGTCATTGTCCCTGGAGGTGCCCAAGGAACATTTAGATGTTGTACTAAGGGATATGGTTTAGAGGGGAAATACTGGTGGTAGGTGGACAGGTGGACTAGATAATCTCTGAGGTCTTTCCCAACCTTGATGATTCTATGATTCTGCATATGTTCACATTCTCAACTAAATGTCAACAGTTTAAGGGCTGGTTCAGCCCAATTCCATGACAAAGGGGGTGAGGGGACCCACGGGCTCACACCCCAGGAAAGGGGAGGGGGAAAGGAAAAAGAAAAAAAAAGAAAAAAAGATGGGCCTGAAAACAAAACAGTGACAACGATCTGAGGAGGAAAGGTGATTTACTGAAAAAGATACTGGAATGCAAAATAACACACTGTAATACAATGCAAT
>JANHGO010003374.1:0-27314 GCA_024606505.1 Aquila spilogaster | reverse complement strand
TCTTTAACTCCCAGTTCTTTATATGATGTTATGATGTGGAATACCGATAACCAAAATTCATAAAGCCATGACACCAGCTTTCTCCATAACAGTTCTAGTACTTGTTGGGAAGCAGTGTCATTATACTATCAAGAAGAAAAGCAATGTTTCTGCATTAGGCGTCATGATTTTGGTGATGTTCTGTTCATTATATATCTATGGAGTTTATTTCCCCTCTCAGGGTGCAGTGTTTTATTAATCCCAAATGTTTCCTGGTTTCCTCCAGTTCCTGTTGCTTTCATTTCCTCAGACTACAGTACATTGTGTTTCCCTTCTCCTGTGCCTGCATGTGGCCCTTTCTGCTGCAACGTCTCCCCCAAATGCTGTGGCACAATGTCAGAGAAACCCCATCCATGAGAGTCATCTCCTCAGGAGATGTGAAAAAGCAAGTTTGTGTTTACTTAATTTAGAAAGCCTTCAGACACCGAAAGACTTGGCTTGGCTTTCAAGTTGTAAAAGGACGGAAGATGGGGTGTGGTGGAAGCACTGGAAGGCACTGGAACAGATTGCCCAGAGAGGTGGTGGATTCCCCAACCCTGGAGACATGCAAGGTCAGGCTGGAGGGGCTCTGAGCACCCTGGTTGAGCTGTGGGTGTCCCTGTTCATTGCAGTGGAGCTGGACCAGATGGCCTTTAAGGGTCTCTTCCAATTCAAATCATTCTATGAGTCTATGAGTCTATGAAGTACACATAATTTCCAATAACTCCTAAGTGAAATCCCATACAAGCATGTTTCAGCATGGAGGAGATTGATGACTAGAGATGTTCACAAGAACGTGGAGGACACAAAGCAAGGCAGTGTGAAAGGTGAGCTGAAACACACATCCACTATCAGGAACCCTCCTTATTAACTGCTGTTTTTCCCTCTCTTTGCAGGTAATGGACAGCTCGATGCCCCTGATTGGGGAGCATGTGGAAGAGGACAGGCAGCTTATAGCCGATCTGGTTGTTTCCAGAATGACTCAGCTTGCCAGCACTGCTGGATCTACTCCATCACCACTGAGGCCTTGGGTATGAGAGAATAGAGACCTTTTGGTCAAGCTGTTTCCTCAAACTCTTTTTTTCTCTCTTCTCCCTGTAAGTGTCAGGTAATCAGAAGTCTCACAGAGTTGAACAGTCTCACGTTGGAGTGTGTTGGATAGATTGTCTCCTGCCCTTCCAAAGAAGTCTCTTGCAGACAGTTTGCATTGTGTGCCCCTAAGAAACTGTTTGCCCTCCCTTCCTCTCCTTCTGTATAGCCATGGTACCACATGGATATTGTGGGCCATGCAGGTACATACGCATTCTGGCTTGCTAAATTAAATCCCATTTTAGATTCATTTTGAAGACAATTTTAGAGGTGCTTGCAACTCTCAGCTTCACCTCCATCCACCAGCAATCCTCAGGATAGGCTTCACTCTAGTTTTTGCATCCCTGATGTAAATCTGCTCTTTCCAAACAGGAAAGTGGGGATTTCCACCATGACTTGTTTCATTTCTCACTGCAGTATTGGTTCTTTGGAGATGCCCTTCACCCCTTCATTAGTAGGAGGCTTAACTACTGCTGAATCCATATAAGAACATGTCATTGTTGCATTTAATGTACCTCATGGCACATTCCATCTAAAGGCGTATGTGCTAAACCTCTTTCAGCATCTAGCAGGGAGCCAAGCATGAAGGATTGAGGACAACAGAAATCTGTACAGAAGAAAGAATAGGAAGAGTAAGCAGGATGAGGGATAACACTGCAACACACTGGATTCTGTGGCTTTCTGCCTCTGTCATACGACAGCTGACTCCCTGCTAAACCAGGTCCCAACACGCAGTGTATTCAGGGTAACTCCAGAACAGATTTTAGCTAGAGTGGGGAGGGTAAACATTTAATAGACACAAAAAATGGTTTGGGATAGGGAAAGTGATACAGACGGGATAGGATTTACTCTGGCCAAAATGGAATCAACAACTGTCATCTGAAATAACCGAGATACAGAGTGTATAAACAAAGAGCAAAGGGGAGGCCAGCGGAAACTGAGAAGAAAATGCACAGATGCATCTGTTGTCTGTGTGTGTAACATACTGGTACAAGACTGGATTGGATTACAACAGACCTAAAATAGGGCTAAAACAAGAACAAAACAAATGGTCTTGGAAGGATAAGATGTCAAATAGAATACTTAAGTAAGAATCCTCATCAAGAATACAACCTACAAATAATCTGTATACAAGATCAAGAAAATTAAAATCACAAATGTGTTAACTAGTGTTTTACTATAGAAAAAGACCATGGTACAACAAACATTGCAGAAACTGTACAAACTACAATTGCTACTATAATGTCATAACATGCAGTTAAAAATTGACAGAGATATTATTGAATGTAAGGCAGGTGAGATGCAGAACTAGAGCTACAGTAGTAGACTTCAAAAGAATGAAGAAAAAAAACAGTTCTTAATACAAGGCAAGCAGTATTGAATACACAGAAATATTAATTTTTGGATATCCAATGTGTACGCATAGAACATCTACACGTTATTGTGGCTATCTGTACAAGCTTCTAGATCAAGAAGAACTGAGAAATTAAGAAACTGACAGAAAAGAAAGAAGCAAAAAGTTATATTAAAGTGAGACTACAGCTGTCAAGAAGTAAGTCCAATAACACAGTGGAGCAATAAGTCAAAGAAAGTTTCCCATCCTTTTAGGTGACTTCTTCTGGGAACTGCAACATCCAAGCACAATGGGAAAGAGCAGCTTGACCATTCTATGATTCTATGATTCTATGACTCTATGGTTCTATGATTCTATGATTCTATGACCGAGCCTTCTGAATCACCAGGGTACAAATTCAGGAAGTGAACATGTAGTACTAGGCTCGATGTCTTAAGAACAGATGTGGTATCAAAAAGTAACGATGTGGCATAAACAGATAGGAAAGGTGATTGTAGTAAAATGAGGAAGTCAATCAGAATCTCCCTAGTATTACAAGGAATGCTTTACAGATGTTATTAAAGAGAACATTGTTTTCCTAAATGCATATATACATTGCTGATCTGCTCCGGAATGAGGAATGCAAGAAATAAACTCCTAGACTTAAGTGGCAAAGTAAAAGGAGACATTCAAGGCAGGCAAAAAAATCTTCCAGATTTGGAAATCTGACAGTTACGAAGACCTTTACATACAATCATGTGAGTAACAAAAGGAAACTGAAAAGGGATACAATTTGATTCTGAAGATAAGATAGAAGGAAGAATGAAACAATTCCTCTGAGTTCATCAGAAGATGGAACCGTACCAAAAGATTGGTGGGCTCTGTGGATCATCCAGCGTTAAGGGAGGAAAAGAAGACAACACAGACAGCGTGTGGCTCTACTAAATGTAACTGCTGGAAGTGGAGAACTTCTTGAACTATATATGGATTTTCTTGATAAGAAAGACACAGCAGAGAGCAAAGTCAGTGATTAAATTAGTGATGATCGATATTTTTAAAGCTGATTAAGCCCCCGATCCAGCTGGCTGCATCCAATGAAACAAACTTAGGAAGTGACTCAGCTGCCAAAAAAGCGCTATTTCCTTAGAAACAGTTATTGCTCCAGAGAATTGGTGTACAATACAAAATCTATGTTTAAAATGGCTGTAAGAGTAGTATATAAAGATGTACATAAGGAAGCCATAGACCTTAAAAATCATCTGAATAACTAATTTTAAAATTAATACAGAAGGGTAATAAACCGACAGAACTCTGACTTAAGAGCATTCAGCGCAATCTTTTTTTCCTGAAGAAAAATGATCCATTAATCTTCCTTTGATTCTTCGCCCATCAGCAAATTGAGAACATATTCATAAAGTGGTAGGTAACAGGAAGTCGGTCAAAATCATGTAGCCACACTGTCCCAAAGCCTAAGGCAAGGTATCAGATGAGCTATTAAAAAAGCAAGCGGAGAGGGACTAAAAGGCAAAGTTTCACAGTGGAACAGAATATGGCCTCAGATGAAGATGTAAATCTGAGAGATTTTAAATCTTGCAGACAGCGAAGTGGAAATTTAAGGATACTAAACATGGTCCTGTCACATTAATGCCTCGTTATTAATTGGGTTGATTGAGCACAGGACTTCTTCATAGAATCGTTGGGTTGGAAGGGACACTTAAAGGCCATCTAGTCCAACCCCCCTGCAGTGAGCAGGTACACCTACAGCTAGATCAAGTTGCTCAGAGCCTGGTCCAGCCAGACCTTGTAAGATGTTAATAACAACCATTTTTTTCATGGCAACCACACGATATGCAGTTCTATGGTTACAGCTGCAGCTCTCTCACAGCTCTCTGCCTCACTTCCACTGTTTCCCCTCTTTGTTTTCTTTCCAGTGGTTGAAGGACCTTGAGTTGCCCTCACCCCTTCACCTCTCTGCTTCAAAACGCTGTTTTGCCTTCATCTCTTAGAAGCCTTGCGTTGGGTGCAGGCAAAGGCAAAAGAGGTCAATATGATTCCCTTACTCTGGCCAGTCTAATCAGGATGTCTTATGGGATTAGGACAGTGCATTTCCACCAAACCAAGACAAGGTTTAGTGCCTCAAGCTATGCAGGACTAGAAGCTACGGAATGGAAAATTTCCTTTGTTTTCCCCGCTACTTTTTGGCATGTCCTAGATAAATAGTGCACAAGATGGGCTGGCAACCTCATCACATTTACGTTAGTCAGTTGAAACTCATTTTACTGCTTCCAACTATGAAACATTTCTTCCCATTTCCAGAATCACTTAGCTCATTCTCCTGACCTTCCAGGATCTTCGACAACCCCTTTATCACTGTGTTCCCCGTGTAAATAATCCGGCACGTACCAGTCTATCTGTCTCCAACTTCCCATGTTCTTTCATAAACAATTTTATGCAATAGGCTTACACAGACTTTTGTTAACCTTGGACCAAGCTCTCTGTGCAACAATTCTGTGTTGCTTAATCTATTTATTAAAATATCTGTCAGAAAGAGTAAACACAGAGAGAGAAGAAAGTGCAGATGGCACCAACTTATTTGGGTTAGTCAGAACCGAGGATGGTAGCGAAGGACTTCTGACAGAGCTGTGTATGTTAAGTCACCACAATAGTAAACTGTGCCGGAGACTGAAAAGTAAGCTGAACTAGGGGTAAAGAGAGGGAGAATATAAACAGTAGGTACACCTTGCAAGTCACACTAACGGTGCCACTTGAGAAAGACATTGTTGCAGGCAGACTAATGAAAGCCATTAGTCAGCCTAGGGCTGTGCTGGCATGGGAGAAGCAGGGAATTTGGATGCACAAGTAATGAGCCAGTGACGTATACAGAGAATCAAGATACTGCTTCATCTGGAATAATGGAAGCAGACCTGCTTCTGGCATCTGCAGGAAGGACTGCAAAGCCAGGAAAGAGAAGTGTGTGATGAAAATGATTAGGAGCCTGGAAACGTTCCCATGGAGGGACCGAAGGGATTCAGTCAGTTGGCTTTAGAAAGGACATAAATCTGAGAGAGGGCAGTAAAAGTCTACAAAATAATGAATGGCCTAGCAAAGGTTGGTTGTGAGAACTGTTCTCAAACTCAAAGTAATGGAGTTGAGAAGTGAGGAAGGTAGTGAGACTGAGAGTGGAATAAGTTTCAAAGGGTCTGGGTGTCAATATTAAAACAAAATATCTGGAATGGTTGCAAAGATTTTGTGGAGCAGATAGTAAGCCTCATGTTTCATGATTTAAGCTGGTCCTTACTTACTAGCAATCAAGATAAGACCCCTCAGGGTAAAGATATGATTACTCCATAGAGGTTTCCATGGTTCCTCCCTCTTTCCTTTGGAGCATCTGGTGCTGGCAACTATCCAAAATGGGAAATGGGACTAAGAGATCCCTCAGGCCTGATAAATTTGGCGATTCCTGATTGCCTAAAAAACATTATAAACTGTAACTTCACTGTTATTCCCTGTGAGCAAACAACTTATGTGCACTTTATTACTCAGCTCTCTCTTTCAGTCCCTTGAAATTTTACCAGCCAGATGCTGTATGTATATACTTAAGGAACACTTCAGGATTCCACTGTTCCTATAATACCTCTGGGCTCCTCTCTGGGGACTCTGTATTAACAGGAATGGTTTTTTTATTTTTTTTTCCTCTAGCCTCCACAAGTTCAGCCTCAGTCAATGAAAACTCAGCCTGGACCTCCGCTTGCACAACTGTCTCAGCCACGGCCTCCTCCCCAAGGTACAGTTGTTTGGGACCCTACGACCGCATGGACTGTGAGACATCAGTTTGCTTTCTAAATAAAAGCTCTCAAGATAAAGTCTCACTCAATGTTCCAGTTCACTAATAAGCAGGCTGCAGATTCTGTGAGCCATTAAAGGAGCTACTGTAATACTCTGCAGTAGCTCAGAAAGTGGGCTGAAAATCTAGTACACAGTCAGCTGATAATGCTGTTAGAGTTTGGATCAGCAAAGCATTGCCACTTGAAGTGGCATTGGAGCAGGGTTTTGGGCACAGTGTTTATTTGTGTTTACACAAAGCTGTAGCAGCTAAAAGTGTAAAGAAGCGATAGGAAGATGTGGGTTCTGTCATGCCTGGAATAGATACCAAGATGGTGACACTGGGATCCTTGATCCATCCATACAGGCATTCCCCCATCACCAAGGAAGAGCACACCCTCAGCTTCTCTTGACAGCAGAAGCAGGTTTGACTTGTGGCTTGGCCAGAACAACACATTTGGTTTACTGTCCAGATTTAGCCTGAGGTGTTGAAGAACAGGGCTGCCCTATGGGTATTCCACACCACATCAAGCATTCAATTCACATCCAGACCGTCCTTTTTTGCCACCTTTGTCCCTTTCTCCCTTTGCAATTTACTCCCCCCAAAAATCTCACTAATTACCTTTTCCTCACCAGTCCCAGTTTTGCTATATCTAAAATTTTGCATTCCTCATACCAAATATATTGACAGTTTTACTGATACGATGACTTAGGAATCAATGGCTTTGTAGGATACTTCTTTTCTGAATGTGCCCAGCGTTCCCTTCCATTTCCCTGTGAAGTTTTTTTCTCACAGTTCCCACTTTGACCACATGTGAAATCCAACCAGCTCTCACAACACTAACTTTTTCCAGCTTCCCACACTGCTATGTCGTATCCAGCAATTTCTCCAAGCCAAGGCTGCCTCAGTAGCCTAGTCTTTGCTCACAGCTTTACTGACTAGGATTGAGCTGCGTGCAGTTCATTTCCAATTAGCAAAAGTGAGTAGTGACCATAATCATCAAGTTCAGACTCCGTTTTGAGGGTCTGCTACTAATATGGCTGAAGCCACCTGCTGATAATGCTGGAACAAACCCATGGATAATGATAGGGTGTACAGTTTTGCATCAAAATGCTGGCCCCACGTTGACCCAAACCAGTCTTCCTTCCCAATGCAGTGCTTGCGAGGGACAAGAAATATTAGTTACACGGAGAAGTACAGCACATTGAAGCCATTTCCTCTGGGTAGTGGCAGAGCTTCTTGAATTGTTAAAGAAATAAAGAAATGGTCTACGAAAACTCTAGAGACATGGGCATGACACTGGTGCTAAACATTTTTTTTTGTCAAAGAGGATTTTCCTTATCCTTTTGCATGAAACAGCTCTGAATAGTCTCTCCTCTTAGCAAATATCCTTCCTCCATATAGATGCTACTTGCTTGTTTTCCACGTGATCTTCCTCATGCTTACTATCTACATGACCCTTCCAGGTGGACCACGGCAGCCTCAGGCGTCTCAGCCTCCACGGACAAACGCACCTCCACAGCAACGGCTCTCTCCTCAAGGACAGCAGCCCCAGAGTCCCCTGTCCACTTCACCTCAGCAGCAAAGATCACCTGGATCTCCACAGCAAGTTCGATCAGCAACTGGGTCCTCTCCAGTCCAGGCTTCCAAGGCAGGCGTGTTCCCACCACAGCAGCCCAGACCTCCTGCTCAAGGCCGGGCTCCTAGCCAGCCAAGCCCCACTGAAACGTCCAAGCAGCAAGCCACCCCACACCCACATCTGAAGTAGGTGCTCTGTTAAACCACTGATAACCGCAGATACTAAAATAAGGCCATCAAAAAGAAGTATTCTGACCTGTTGTCAGGCAGCTGTCCCCAAGGACAAAGGCCTGGGTAACTGTGAGTGGCTTCGGAGGTACAAATGCCAGGCACAACTCAGGTCACCAATGAACTGCTGTCAGGAAGGACCAGTTGTACTTTACATTATTAAGACTTCATATTCATCCTCCTGTTCATGTGCTTATTGCTAAATGTCTGCTCTATCCCGACCATATCAACATACTACTACCTTTTCAGCAGGGCATGTAATCATTACCCTTACAGACTAAGCAGCACATTATCACAGAATCATAGAATGGCTTAGGTCGGAAGGGATCTCAAAGATCATCTAGTTCCAACCTCTTTGCTGCAGACAGGGCTGCCAGCCACTAGATCAAGTACTAGAACAGGTTGCTTAGGGCCTCATCCAACCTGGTCTTGAAAACCTCCATGGACAAGGCATCCACGGCTTCTCTGGACAGCCTGTGCCAGCACCTCACCTCCCTCTCAGTGAGAAACTTCCCCCTTACATGTAACCTAAATCTCCCCTCCTTTACTTTAAAAACATTCCCCTTTGTCCTATCCCTATCTAGCTGTGTAAAAAGTAGACTTCCCTCCTGCTCATAATCTGCCTTTAAATATTGGAAGGCTGCAATGGTGTCTCTGCACAGCCTTCTCTTCTCTGACCTAAGCAAGCCCAGTTGCCTCAGCCTGTCTTCATAGGAGAGGTGCTCCAGCCCCCTGATCATCTTTGTGGCCCTTCTCTGGACCCTCTCCAACATCTCCACATCCTTCCTGAGCCGGAGGCCTCAGACCTGCATGCAGTACTGCAGACGGTGCCTCACAAGGACAGAGCAGAGAGGGACAATCTCCCTGCTGGCCACCCCTCTGCTGATGCAGCCCAGGACACGGTTGGCCTTCCAAGCTACAAGAATACACTGCTGGATCATGCTAAATTTTTCATCTACCAAGTCCCTTTCAGCAGGGCTACTCTCAAGGAGTTCTTCTCCCAGTCTGTACACATATCTGGGATTGCCCCAGCTCAAGTGCAACACCTTGCACTTGGCCTTGTTGAACCTCACTAGGTTTACATGGGCTCACCTTCTGAGTTTGTCAAGCTCCCTTTGGATGGCATCCCTTCCTTCTGCCACATCAACTGCACCGCTCAGCTTGGTGTGGTGCATCTTTTGTAGCAGCCTTTTCTGCCACCCTTGGTGGAATATATCTGGCTGGCACCATGGCAGGAAAGTCTGGCAATAAAATGTTTAGTGTTGACCAAGTTAGCGCAAAGAAAAATTGGCACAAACAGGCCAGGACAAAGCAGAAGAGTAATGTTCTTGAACACAATTTCAGTGATCATGTCAAGAATTATTAAGGCAAACTAAGACCAGAGGACTAACAGATCAAAATGCTGTTGCTAAGGATGCAGTCTCCACACTATACCTGTTACAGAAACTTTAATTCAGAGTCTGGTCTTGTGCTGAACTCGTACCACAGGCAGGAGAAATCACTCAGTGACAAAGCACAGTAGAAAGAAAAAACTGGAGGTTTACTTCATAAGTACAGACCAGATCTGAACTAAAACATTAGTGGGTATACACCCTGTCAGGGCAACCAAAAGACCACATACACGGCAGAGTGTCAGAGTAGACATGCCAAGGAGACTAGGCCACAGCACACTTTGCATGGGACATGGCTACCACTTTGTCCAGTTCCAAACAGGGTCACCATTCATGGTGTGGCTGGTGAAAGAAAGGTGCTCTTCAATACAAATCTACTCTTCTGTATTAACAGTGACGTGATTTCAGTATTTGTTGCAAGAGTAGCACCAAATGGCCACTGTATGTTTTTAATCAGATGTCTTAACATATGGAGATTCTCCTTGCTTACTTCTTTTTTTTCCTGGAGTGTCTCTGCAATGAAGCACAAAGCATCAGTAACCAGTTCTGAAAGAACACCTTCTCCTGCTGAGTCTGAGTTTCATCTCTGTTTTCCATTTCAGCAAATCGCAGTCCCTGACAAACACCTTCAGCATATCTGAATCATCTCAGAGGGGAAATGCCAACGAAGATGAAGCAAAAGCTGAGACCATCCGCAATCTGAGGAAATCATTTGCCAGCCTATTTTCTGACTAACAGCCCTGCAGCTGGATCTGCGCTTTGGCCAGCCCTCACTCTTCGTTATACCCAATATCATCTTGGAAGTATACTCAATGGTACCCAGGAATTTACAGCTAATAGCTGGGTAAAAGGAATTGAGAAAACTACAGTTGTTCTAATGCAGAGAAGATATTCTAAGAACGGCCTGAAAAGTGACTGTATAAAAGTGGCATCATTTCATTGTTTTTTGTGCATAATCAGAATTCCATCTGTTCAAGTGACTGAGTTGTAAATCAAATTTTACTCCAGCTAATCCCTGTGGAGTCTACAGTTATGACAGTGAAAACTAGATTTTGTTTTGTTTTGTATATAGTCCATACAATCACTTACTTCCAGTTACAGAATCCTTGTTGAGGCTGAGCTAAAAAGAATATAGGATTATTTCAGAAACAGATGTGCAAAAAACAGCAGCAAGTATTCACTGACTGATAAAGCCTGAGTATGGAAATACAGTGAACTATGGAACTTCACGATACCAACTTTACTTAAAGTCATTTTTCAGAGTAAAACTACATTCAGCTAAGATACAGTGCCACGCATCAGTAACTGCCAAAGATCACGTGAGCAGGTCATCCAGATGGACTGCTGGTTTGTTCCAGAACACTCCGCTCACAGCAGTTAAAACATCTGTTTCATGCCTTGCATTTATGTCCCCAGCATGTGACTCCCAAGTTCTGAGAGAAAAATGTCACATTCAAATACTGTAGCCTTAGCTCAAAAATAACCTGAGAAATGGGCCTTCCAAACACACACACACAAAAAAAAAACCAACTTCTTTCCTTGCCCCATGAAACACTGTAGAGTTCAAATCCACAATCCACACAAACCCAAGTACTTTGGTGGCTTGATCACATCTGGCTATGTGTGTCCACTGGAAACATATTTAATTAATAGCAGAGCAGATGAAGTGCACATACTTGGGTGCTGAGTGTTCCATAATACAGACTGGATGGAGAGATGAAGTGAAATCCTGTCTCACTCCTTGAACCCCCATTGACTGGGGTGAGTGCAAAATGAATCTAGGTGACAGACATGTGATGGAACAGGAAAACTGTCATCTAGAACTAAGATGAGCTGGGGTCCATCCAGAGACACTACGCAATGGGAAGGCATGTATGTGATTGCCCCAAGCAGGTAGTGACCTTCCGGAGAAGACAGAGATGGATCTTTGCTGACTGTGCTTTTCTTAAGCCTATAATATAGAATGAAGCTGTATACAAACACACATGCTGCAACTAGGACACAGCAAAAACAGGAATGACACAAACCATGTTCGTAACTGAAAAAATCAGTGCGTAAATCAATCTATCTATGGCTACTTCTACCAGCTGAAAGCCCACCCCACGCACTACACTAATTCTATTTGTAATACACCAGTCCCCATCCCATCACCTGACGTATGTGAGGCAGGGCTCCAGGAGGAAGCAGACAAGCCTCTTTCATTTTTCTGTCAAGTATTTGAGCCACGAATCATACACACAGCTTCAAAGCCAGGCTTCTGACTTTATGTTTCCCTTTGCAACTTCACATCAGTTATATTTAGGAATACCAATGGAAGAAAGGAGGTCAGTAAGTTACAAACATCTGAGCCAATGGCACAGATCTTAGCAGTCACTTAAAAAGAGGTCCCCAAATTGGAAAAACCAACAGCAGTAGTTGCCATCTTGGATCTCATGATTCACTAGTGGGAATGAAGCCAAACCAGCAATTCCTTCATGCATAGCACCTGTGATGAACATCTAGATCCAATGCAGTCATCCAGACCTAGTATGACCAATCCGAGCAGACCTTTACAAATGTAACTGCTTTTGTGATCTGTGCACTTTCAGGCAAGTAACTGCATAGCTTTTCCAGCTTGGAAGGCTCTCGAGAGACTCATCTGGACCAATGACTTATATCTCAAGTTCAGAACCACCCAATTCCCTTATGATTTATCTTTATTTCAGCTCTGTGTTGTCCTTCCAGGTTTGCTAAGCAGCTTACAATGTAGCATCATAAATACATGTCCTTGTCTGAGAAAGAAAACAGACCCTGCTGTTCTGCAGTCTCCAGGAGCAATAAAAGAGTGACAAATGACTTTGAGCAAACACTGTCCCACTGGCAAGAACAATAGCAGATGAACAAGCTCCACTATATGAAGAAAAGGCAATACAACTCTGGTGGAAGAGCATTTCCTTCTATAACACTTCCCTCAACATGGCTTATGCCTTTCCCTACTAAGTGGTCACCAGAAATGCAAAGACAAATGTAGAAGTTTACTGCCAGAATCCTCAACTGGATTGTTGTATTTGTATACAACAATCTTTGTATATCTCTCTTACTAATATATCCTACACACACACACACACACATAGGTAACTACTAACTGGTAAGGCATGGCCCCTTCAGATAACTCCAGTTAATCACTGAAACCACAACAGCAGGATCATTTGCTGATGCTGCACTTGAAACACAGCAGGACTGTCCTCCAACTGACTTCTGCAGCAGGACAGCACTGCTGACTTGATATCCAGCAGCAATTCAGATCTCTTCATCTGCCTGCAGCTCCCAGCTGTCATCTTTCAAGGGACAGGCAAACAGAACAGCCTCTCCCCTTGATCCACCCTCCAAAAATGCATAATAGCAACAGGCACTACCAGCTTAGCTTTCCTATTCCTATAGTTCCTGAAAAGCATTTTCTGTTCTGTTCACAAAAGTGCTTTAATGAACATACTGAGCTGATGTCCTGAGTTAAGACAGATGAAACTCTGTACTGTATCCTATAAATGTTCCAACAGCACAACTATGACATTCACATACTAGACGTGGCTAGCAGCAGATTCCCACCTTTGATGCTGGGCTCCTGTTCCAAAATTCCTACAATCTAACAAAGCAATAGAGAGAGGGAATAAAAGGGGTATATTCTTTTTATGAATCATGAGCTAAGGTATATCTAAGCATTATTTAAGTACCTTAATGTAGCAACTAGAGTAAAAGGAAGTTAAGGTAGCAACAGAAAAGTTGGTAAATGGAAGTTACATTTAAATCGCAGCACAGACACGGCCCACAGCATGCCTTGGGGTCTTTCTCGTAGCTGTGAAAACTGAACACCTGGTCAGAGCATGCTTTCATTTTCTTCACATATAAACCAGGAAACATCAATAGATGTGTGTGTTTGGAATCAGCCCAAGAAGGAGCTGGGACACAGCTAAGACATCCACCCATACTCACCACCTGGAAAATGAATTTACATTCTGCTGTTGAGACACAGACTGAAAAAACATCTTGACTTTCTTGTAATATCTAGGTGTGGTATTTCAAGAGGAATGTAACTCATGTTCTCATGCAATTAAACATCTTGTATAAAGCAAAGGCTCAGAATAGCAGTCCTGCTCCAATGACTGCAGCTGTACTTTCTTTTCTTCCACTTATCACAGATGGGTACATAAGACCTTACACCCTGCATGTTATTTAAGATGGCCTTCTTAATTTCCATGAATAAGGTAAAGCAAATTAAAAAAGAGTAACAGCTCCCAATTTCCAAGTGACTGTTAGTAGCAATGCATGCAGACCAACAGTACAAGTAAGGAATGGTGGCCACCTTCAAGCATTTCACCTTTTGTGTCTCTTCTGTAGAGTTAACAAACAGCAATGACACATACACCTGCCTTAGAAGCTGGTAAATAATCAAGGAAGTGGATGGTTTTCCAGTATTTCCTTTGTTCTGTCTTGTCATTTTACACTGTTGGTCCTGAGATATTCCCATCATATTTTGTACACCGTTTTATGAATTCAAGAAACTCCTCTGTAGGGAACTCAGCAGTTTCCTCTATCTTTGGCTCACAATGCCTTCACTAGAAAGAAAGAAAGAAGAAAACGAAGGAACGCCTTCACGTCACTCATTGGCATATCTGTAATAACACCTAATTTATTCTCAAACAGATGTCCCAGTGACAAAATTTGGGATAAATAGAATCCATTAAATTTGTGTGACCTTGTCTGAGTATTATATATGCATTTCTGAAGAACAAATCTCAAGGACAAAACGGTGCAAGACACACACAGTATAGACTTCCATTTTCCTTTTTATAGTCAATGGACTAAAAAGAATCACTGTTAGCTCCACAATGCCTGACTATACACTTAAATGAAAATTCCATTGGAACAGGGCAATTCAACCACACTAGGAAAATGTTAAGGCTAATTTTGATACTGAATGGGAACCACTGCCCTCAGACTCTACTGATACTTAAGTGTGATCAATAATGGCAGGATTTGCACTGGTTTGCTGTTGCTTCGAAGTAGGAAAAGAGAGAAAAAAAGAAATACAACTTTTGAGAGCAAAAAAAGCATTATATTTTACTCCCACAGGAGTTAACAGGAGAGCTTCCTGACCCAACTGAAGTCAGCTGATGTGTAAAACAAAAAGATGAATCACTGAAACGTCACCTGAAAAAGCACGCAAGTATTACTGATGAAACAGCTTGTATTTAATAGGAAATGTAATTCATTTCCATTGTTTGAATTCCAAAAGGATTGTAGAAAGCACTATCAGCCTTCACAACAGTCATCAGTACCATTTACGTTTTCAGAAACACTGAGATCAAGCCATCTTAAAAAGAAGAAGAAATGAAAAGTTCTAGCAAAGTTTAGTTATTCCAGTCTTTCTTTAATTGAGCTTCAGTATCAAACTGCAGATCTCATCACGAAACTGTAACAGCGATCTTGTTAGTTGTTCATTAGTTAACGAAACAATGCTTGAAAACTCTAACATGCTACAGCAACTTTTCTTCCATCAAGTAACTTCTGATTCTGCTCTAATGAAATTAAACGGAATTTACTCAAGTAAGAATTCATTCTGTTTCTCCTGCTGTGATCCGACTTCCACTGCAATTGGGTCAACTTGTTTAATTCCTTAAATAGTTAGGCAGGTGGAAAAACATATTTTTGCATCAGTTTTAGTTCACACACAGTAAATGCGGCCATGTACTATAGGTACTTATTTGTAAAGTCAAACTGTTCAAACAAGGAAAAAGACAAAAGTTTTGCTGCTGGCTCTTCGTAAAATTGCTCTGCTTCTGTTCAGATTTTTGAGTTGCACTGCAGCATGGGTTCACTCAGCTGTTTGCAAAATGATCTGTGTTCTAATATTTCTAATATTTCCACTTAAACAAAAAATCCCTTCCCTGTATTCTTTGTGTATTAAGTAACAACATAAAAATACTTTTCACCTAACAAAAAAAAAGAAAACGTAATCTATGAAAACACATCTACCATAGCAGTGGTAGTATCCTGTTCTATGTGGGACATGGTAGATTTTGTGTTAAGAAAGATTATTAGCCAAGTAGATTTGAAACAAAATATTTTTCTCCTGGCAAATTAATAAAACTCTTCAAATAAGACAGACAAAGACAGGATTTGTATTTAAAGTGCTCTTTATCTGATGCAGCAAATACTTGGCCAGTATCCTTCTAGTCTCTAAGTAGCACTTCACAGGTGATTAAAGAGGAGAGGTGGGAGGGGAACAACATGAATTGTTCTAAGTCATAGCCCAACTTGAAAGAGACCTTAGTGCCAGGTACTGCACTATTGCCAGAACATAAACAAACCCTAACTTTGGGGTCAAAACATTACCATGCAAACAAGTTCTTGCCATAATCTCAAGAGAAGGCAGATGTTAGTGCCTGGGTTTTACAATGTCCTGCAGTTAGAAAGCAAGCTCAGAAACTAGAAAATCCACTGAGGGAGAAATCAGCAATCAAATGAACACATGGCGACCGTCCATGGGGCGGCCCCGGCTGGGTCTAGGTGGAAACCTGTCATTGGGACCAGCTCGTCCTGGAAGTGTAGGGTTTGCTCCAGGCAAAGAACCAATGGGGTCAAAATGTGGTCTGAATGGAGGAAACTGACCTGGTGCTTCCCCTGGGCCAGGAATGAGTGAATTAATTGGGTCTCCAACATATGGAAGTGTTGGTCTCTCATCATATTCTCCACCAATGATCATGGGGAGATAGATTGGGTTTGATGGGAATGGGTTGGGAGGAAAGGGACAAGGATAAAATGGGTTGGGATGAGGTGCAGGGGGCAGAAACATCATGTGCCTCCATCTCAAGGCCTCCTTCTTCTGTTTCAACTTTTTCTTGTATAGCTGCAAACAGAAACAAAAGTATTTTAAGGTTCACTGTGTCTCTTATTGATGTTTATTTTCTCCCACTCCAAACAAACTCAACTTGTGTTTACAGAACACCACACTTTTAAACTAAAACTTAACTCAAAACTACAGCCTCCCAAAGTCTATGTTTTAGCCCTGAATTTTTCCCGTATAGACTAATCTCAGAGAGATTACATAGAGAAGCCACCTACATCTTTCCAGTCGGTGTCACGAGGCCTTGCAGTGGGATCTACAAGAGAAGCACAAAATTGAGCAACCTCTTTTAAGTAGCATTCATGCCAAGGATTTGTGGGAACATGCAGAAGGAGAAGAAAAAAACATTTCTGGTCAATACATCTTTCATAAAGATAATGTGGTTTAAAAAAATAAAGCTGCAGGACCATTCAGTATGTAATCTACTCATATTCTATATAAAATACCATCTCCAAAACTTCTAAGAAATCCCAGGAACACTATTACCGTCTCTGATTTGTAATAGCATTTCTCTTTACCACCTTATTTCTTCAGTCTCATGAGGGATTCTAGCAGGAATATCCCTTCTCTCCACTCTCAAATATCTGCAATAGCAAGTACATCTAAGTAGCAAGAGAAACAGATGAAAACAACAAAAGTTTGCACCATGTGATGGACAGAACTACATGGTCCATGATAAATGGCTCAGACAACTATTACTATTTTTCATGACAGAAAACAGAATATCTACCTAAATTACATCTAGTCTATTGTACTGATTAGTATCACAAATGACTCTACTTCATGCCAGTATTTAAAAATCAGGAGTGGTTACCTGAGGAACCTCTTATCAAAATGTAAGACCTAATACCCTTGCTCACATGAGAATGTAATTGGAAAAAACATGCCTATTAGCATTGGAGAAATTGGAGAAATCATTACCTATGAAATCTCGCAGATACATAAACCTCCACAGAAGCTGATCATTTGAAGCTGCATAAAGATCACGGCAAACAGCAGACAGAGAGATGAGTGAACGGACATCCAGAAGTCTAAAAATCCGAAGCTTCAGCTCAAGAGGAAGGACGACTAACCCAAAAACATCAGGCAAGTTCAGAGCTACAAAGTGGAGGAAACAGAAGAATTACCTAAATGGTGCAAAGCTTTCTCTGATGACCCTAAAGAAAAGAAGGACATCATAACCCTTCCCTTAAATCATTCCCCTTTGATGCCTCAGTTAAACAACTTTTCTCCAAAAGCACCGTGACATGACTTCTTAGAAAACTGATCTCTTCCACCTTGCAGTACATTTATAGAGTGCATGAAATAGGCCAAATGGCACTTTAGACTGACCACCACTGACTGCTGTAAACCTAAGAAACATGCCACATGCCTAACTATGTTTATAGGCTACAGAACAAAGGCTAAAGGAAAGAGATCTGCCTGATTACAAGAGTCCATAAAAAACATATTAAATGCACAGCACATGTTTCACATAAAACCTGCCTGCACTTAAGTCTAGAGGAAATTTCTAGAGGAAATTCCACTGTGTCTTCAGAATACAAAGCTGAACTCTTTTATGGCAATATCTGTACAAAGAAAGCCTGATTTCCTACTGCTTCACAAACACCAGCTAGGATTACTTCTTCCCATTGCTTCCAAGCCCTCAATGACAAGTTACTAAGAAGACTGTTCTTGGGGTTAGACTTCCAAATATGAGGGCTGCTCAAAAATTAGTGCCTCCTATTTTATTATGTCGGCCTAAGACATTAAGAGGTGGATATTGGTGGTAAGGCAGTAAAGCATGAGTGTACAACCTATTGCCTTGTCTAGACCACAGTGAATGAAGAGGAACTGTCTTGGGCCACATATGAAATATATAATATAGTTAATGTAAATAAGTAACAAAAAATCATTTTTTTTAATTAAAACAAGAGCAACAAAACATAAAACTAGAGGGATATCTGATCTTGTTTTGGTGAAACTAATGCATCAGTCCAGTTCAATGGAAGCAGTTGCAATTCTTAACAAGTTCTCAAGGTGCTCGTCAGAGATTTCTGCTTAAATTTTATCCTTCCTGCACATACTGCCAAAAGAAGGATGACATGAATAAGGTATGACTGTGAAGCAAGGGGTACTTTTCTCTGCTAAGATAGGTCTTAGAAAAGTGTAGTAAAGAGACATAATCAATATATGACTGCAACTTAATATATTTTATGTGAAAAATGGCAAATATAAAGAAAATTGATGATTTTTTTGCAATCTTGAAATCTATTCTCAAATTCCTTTATCAAAACAGAAAACTGAAAATATTTCACTGTTCACAGAACAATTTAGCCAGTGTATCAAGGTGCATAAAATTATTTGCCATAACTTTGGTCAGCACTGCATTGTGCCCTCCCCATGTCCTAGTTTCAGCTCAGTGTTGATTTCACACCAACGTTTGGCTGTTGCTGAGCAAGGAATGCGTGCCCAGGGCTGGGCCAGGCCACTTAGCAGGGGAGAGCCTGCCATGATGGTGTGGGGCAGGGGGTGGCTGCAGAATGAGCTATACCAGGCTGCATGCAGCCTGTGTGCTGGACACATCTGCAGTTCTACTGGTTGAGCTTTCCCAACAATATTACATTACATTTTGTTGCTGTGCAGTCTGACAAAATGGCATCTGACATGGAAGTGTGTATGAAGCAAAGGTGTGTCACTGAATTCTTCCATGCAGAAAAAATTGCACCCACTGACATTTATCGACACTTACTGAACATTTATGGAGATAAAACAGTAGATAAGAGTACAGTGAGACAGCAACTAAAAAGTGAAAGACAAGCCACATTCTGGGTGGCCACACACAACTGTCACACAATGAAATAAAGAGTGTCTTCATCAGCTCATCCATGCAAATCAGTGGATTACAACCGGAAAAAAATGTAGAGAGCTGAGTTATCAGCTTCAAGGAGTTGAAAAGGATGGTGGCAACACTGGAATATTGAGAAGTTTGTGTCAGGTAGGTCCCACGAAGGCCCACACAGGAGCAGAAAAAGCAACATACACAAGTCTGTCAGGACCCACTGAACCAATACGAGGCAGAAGGCAACAGCTTCCTGTTCCATTATCAATCATGAGATGTGGTGTCACCACTACAAGTCAGAGTCAGAACAGCAGTTCATAGAGTAGTGATACATGAATTTCACTTGAATAAAAAGTTCAAGATGCAGCCCTCAGTGGGCAAAGTGAGGAAAGGGATGATTCTCCTGGATTTCCTGGGACATGGACAAACCATCAACGCTGACCACTACATCACGACGCTAAGCTGAAGGCTCGAACTTGCAGAGTGAGGACAGTGAAGACAATCTTTCTCTTGCATCATGGTAATGTCAGGCCCCATAACAGTTTAAAAACAGTGGAGTACATTGCCTATCTTGGTTGCACTGTCCTACCACATCCATCATATAGTCTGGATTTGGTGCCTTCTGACTTTCATCCTTTTGGGCCAATGAAAGATGGACTGCATCGGCAATAGTTTTCCTAGCAAGATGCTGTCATAGCAGCTGTGAAACAGTGAGTCACCTCCACTGGTGCAGATTTTTATGAGTGTGGCATAAAGGCTCTTGTTCAATGCTAGTGAAAATCCATAGCTAGTGGTGGTGACTATGCTGAAAAGTAGTGTTTTGTAGTTTTTTAGTGTATTTCCTCTATCAAATAGTGTTATAGAGCTCTTTGCATCTGTTGCAGTTTACACGGAAATAAATAGGAGGCATTACTTTCAGAGTGACCTACGTATAATGCTTTGACAAAGAAATGGATCAAAAAATACAAAACCACTGCATCAAAATATCTGTGGCACCTTTTTCTCATCACCAAGTACAGAAAACAGCCATCTCATCTCAGTCTCCTAAGTGAGCCTACAAGGAGTTTTTTTTTTTTTCTCGAGTAATCAAATATTAAAGATGGAAAATTATCATTATATAAACTTATTTTAAATACAAAGATTAATCTAATTTCTTTGAAATGTCCATTTTTTTTCTTACTTTCCACATACCCACCACTGAGCACCCATTTGAACTGTTTCTAACACCTCTCCCTCAAGACTTTGCATAGACTCCCTTCCTTTCTTCATCCACAAAAATGAAGTACCATATCTCTCACCTTGTCGGGCAGCAGCCAGAAGAGAGTAAACCAGCTGGTCTTTAAAGAGACGGGATAATTTCTGAAGGTCTTTGTAAACACCTGCAACCTTTTCTATCAAATCAGAGAGATAAAAAGCTTAATTTCAAGGTTATAATGACAATGATTATGCAAGAGCAGAAAAACCATGGCTTTCTTATAAACAGAATGGTGATCTGCTTGTCATCTTGATGGGCCCAGGTCTGCAGCTAGTGTGTAACAATCATGGAATAAGCAATTTATCGAGAAATTACAGCCTACTTCTATAAGTCTAGGCTACCCTTTGGCCTTAAAAAGTAGCATTAAGAGAAATACATGATTTCTTCAAAAACCAATTGGCTCTCAAGCTGTCAGAGCTTCTTTTATCAGATTTCAAAGCCCAGGTGGCACACACCTATGTTGTAAATGTCTGCAACATTAATTTTTCTGGCAAGAATGTTTTTCCATTCTGTTCACCTAGGAAATAACAGCCAGAAGACTCTACCATTATCTTGGACATGTCAGTGCTCAGTTATTCCTCTACAGCCTTTTGCCTAGCCTCATACATCAATAACCAGAGATCTGAGAGACACAGTGTAGTACACCAAGTCATCCTCAACTGCCAACAAAGAGGTTCATTAATGCATTGTAAAACAAAAGGCTAGTCAGGACTCTGCTCACAAAGGATCCACATCCATCTGTCCTCCTCCTCCCCCACCTCAGTACTCCTCTAATTTTGGCATTCTGGAGAGAACTATGTGGTTGGCACCTATTTTCTAACACAAACAACAGTTATGGTGTCACAGTAAATGTAGGTATTATCAGTCTCTAATGTCCTGAGCCAGTAGGTGGAAAAAGAGTGTCTGGTCCAGCACTGCTGCCTCAGAAATTTACATTTACATTTAGGACTTCATAAATAACAGGCATTTGGGACAAAGCATGACTCAGTCTTTGCAAAATCCTTTCTTTATTCAGTTAATCCAAGAAATTCAAATTATTTTTGCAAAATACAAGTAAATGGCTATACTCTGAATTCCTTTTACCATAAAGCAATAGGGCATCTAAACAGTGACACCATTTTTCTTCTTTCTCGATATTTTTTGCCTATTTAGTCCTCCACTTACCATCCTTACTTATTGCGTTGTTTCCCTACTTCTCAGTTTTCTATTATCAGTATTATAGCTCACACATACCTGGTTCTTGAAAGCAAACAAAGGATGCTGGCAGCAGCTGTATTCTCTTCACACATTTAATCTCTTTGTTGATTTTTAATGTTGCTGCAAACATAAGAAAAAAAAAACATTTCAAAATTGAAAACATACTGAGAGACAGCAAAGACTGCTTCATTACTGCCTTACTCTCAGGAGTGCTTTAGTTTTCTCCCTTACCAGCTCCCTTCAAGGAAAATACCAATGACAGCTAGCAGTTAGATAAATAGAAAATTCAGACAAATAAAAACAGAACTTGTAATTGCAAAGAATTACCAAAGATATCGGTGACAAAAAATGAGCACTGTCTTCAACAGTTCTATTACATGGAAAGAGATCTAACACAGCTAGGAGTGGTACACAGGGAGCCATTGTTATAACCCAGACATTAAAGACATATTAATTTGAATATTATAAACTCTAGGAAAAGGCTCAGCAATCTTACTGTATGAATGCTATATGCAAGGCATGCATGGTAGTTCCAACACAATCCTAAATCTAACTTGACTTGGTTAAGACATTTGATTATAATTTCAGAATGCAAATTCTGTTCACATTCTGAGAAAATATAATTGCTTATACCAATTCGTGTAAGCACATATGTCTACAAATATTAATCAAAGAAATCTTGAAATTGGAATCAAATTCCAATTTAATATTGGTTCTTTAAGAATGTGGAATTGCTCAAATACTAAATAAAACATGAAAGAGCAATTAAAAAAAGGAAACTAACCAAAACAAAAGCTACCAAGTGATATGGAAGTTGCTTCAAAAAAACTAGACTTCTCTTAATTTTCTGAATTCAACACCTTACAGCTCAACTACATACAGTTTTTGAGACCACAGTGAGAACGTTTGCGTGTTTTATTAAGGATGAAAAAGACCACACACTAAAACTAAGGAATATGTAGTCTAGAAATGGTTTAAGTCTTGCAAAGAGTATGAGACTAAACAAAACAGATGAAATCTATCTCTTTTTAGTATTTATTAACGTACACAACAGTTCCTATGAAATAAAATCCATTCTTACAACACTGTAAAAAAATGCCAGTTGAATTCCCCATGCATTGTTCCATCCCCATTAGAGAGAAGGAAGAACTCTATACTGAGGCAAGAAATGTCAAGAATTTTCAGCAGCAGGAAATGGCATCTCTTGCACCTCATCAACCTGGATAATTAAGTTGTGATCCCAAAGAAGTTCATTTAAGTCTTCTCTTGCTAAGCAATGGTGGTATTTAGCAACCTGTATCCAGGATAAAAAATTTACTAATTTACCATTAATAGCAACAAGATCTCCCAAAGGCACACAAGTCAAACCAGCAGAACCTTCTTCGCAAAGGGGATGTGTGTACTGTAGCTTGTAAACACCATTCCCTCTCCATTTCTCAGGCATGGACACTGCCTTGGCTTCTGTCCCCTGAAAATACACAGATAACACCATCGTTTCTTCAAACAGAAAAAGAGGGCAAGTTTGAAAATGCCAGAATTATGCCTGCAGTTTAAACCTTAGTTTAGTCACAATCTGCATTATGATACAGACTATAACTGCATGAGTACGTACTTTTTTCCCAATACTAACAGCAAATCTAAGAAGTTTAGCAATTTCTGTCTTGTGCCAGTTTCTGGGAAGGTTATTCAGCATGTAGACTTATACTCACTGTATAAGTCTGTACTTCACTCTGCCATTTGTTCCAGCATTCTGACAACTCCCAAATACATGTTAGGTTTCTGCATTAAAAACATCTTATTGCACCTTTCCTGTGATCTGACAGGACTTGAAGATCATAGCTTGAAAACAGTTTGAAAATCTCTGTGGATTAACAATTCTCCTTTCAATTTCAGTCTGAAAATTCTCAGATGGAATCCCATAAGGAGATACAACATAACCACAAGACAAGCAGGCTCTCTTTCTGCTTAAACTCGCACAAAAATTATCTTCCCTATTTCCAAGTCCACAAATTGATATAAACAAACTCTGCTCCCTGTGGGAAATGTGCTCATTGGATAGTATTTCAGCCTATGGGAATGTTGTTAATAGATTTATTAAACTGGTATTGGTCAAACAGACCTAAATTGATTCCATGTGTTTTTAGCACCACAAGGAAGAACAGGAGACCACCTTCACTGGTAAGAAGTCTTATCTTGCAAGTTCAGTCACATACCAGTAAACATGTAACGCAAATCCGAAAACCTGAAGGGAAAAGATGAACTCACCGTACAGAGACAAAACTGTAGGTGCTCAAGTATGAGCTAGATACCTCTAGATGGTAGTGAAACCAAAGCCTAACTGAACTCTGCTGAACATGATGTAAGTTAGGTGACAATACTGAGGTAGACCTAGGCCTTGTTAGCCACTATTTGAACTGCACCCTATTGAGATGATACTCATGTTGAAGACATCACTACAATGAAGTGCTACAATCCAAGCACGTCTACACAAGCTTAACAGTAAAAAGCAGAAATGGGAGGTTATTAGCTGAGTTCCAGCTGAGGACTGATAGGAACATGGAGGCAGGCCTTCTCTTTTACACCTGCTGCTCTGGTGTTACTAAACACTTAAGCTTTACTTGCCAGTCAAGTTAGCGATGCTGATACTTCAGCAGACTGGGCTGCTGACTGTATACACACAGTCCAGTGTAGATCTCTAGTAGAGGCATCTTGCATTACAGCTTCTTATAATATTCTACAGTTTACTCGCACTGACCAAGACATTTCCTTTTTGGTTGTGTACTCACCTGAGGTACATAGCCTGTCTCCATCATGAGAAGATGTACTACAACAATCAAGGCATCAGTGGCACTGGTACACTCAGCAGAAAGGTAGAGTACCTCTAAGGAATGCGGAATCTCACTGTCAGCAGCCTCACTGCACAGCATAGGTTCGGAAGGATAGGAACCTGTACCTTCTTTCAGATCAACATCTTCTGGGACTAATCCAGAAGGAAACTCTAGGCTGGATCCTGCCTTCAAGAGATAGCAAAAGATACCTTCATTCAGAAAATTATACCGTCAGTATTACTTGCCTCTTGGGCAGTCTTCATGGGCACCAAGTCTACACTACATAACTCCCATGTAACTTTTACAGACTCAATTCATCTCCATTTTCTAGCATCCCAGTTGGAGACTGGGATTATACACACAGCCTTTGTAATTTTTCAATATTTATAATGCAAGTCCTTCATAAAAAGGTCTGTCATTTGCTTGCAAATTGGTAATAACTTATTAAACATTCATCGGAATTCTTGCAACACTTACAGAACAATTATTGTGGTACCCCAACATGCATAGCAAGGAACCAACATGATTAACTCAGACTCCTTAGAAACACAATAGGCTTAAATAGCTAAAAGAATCATTAACAGATTGCATCTCCTGACAATTGAGGAAGACTGTGGTTTTATTGTTGTTTCCTTTCTTGCATGAGTTTGCATGCCCACAGCACCAATGTACTAGGGGCACTTTGCTCCTGGCAAGAATCAGTGGGAAAACGGTCTAACTACATTCTTTTTCACTACTTGGAATTCTTTTGATCCTAAATCTTAATTCCTATACTTTGAAACAACACTTTATGCATATGTTTAGCAATATTTCTCATTAAATGGTTGTAGTAAGTGACACTTTGTATTTGACAATTAATCCAAAATAAAAGAACAGATAAGCAGCTTCTCAAGCTCCTGTCTAAAACAGACAAAATCGTATTATGAGATAGGTACATATAATGAGATAAGCACCAAGCAGCATGGCATCTAGGGTCTCTTCTAGAAAGACTCCTTTCACCACAGAACTCAGCAGCTGGTAGATGCAGTTATCTGCTTAACTACTCTACCTACAGGCACGAAGGCAACAAATCACTGAATAATATGCAAAAGATGTGCCTGTTTACTGGAAATATGTATGTGGGTTCAGCACGTTCTATCTTCATGCACAGGACAGACAGATCTCTCATCCCAAGCAAGCCATCTGAATCATAGAGAACTGTTATAACCACAAGAAAGGAACCACACACTCAACTTGTGAGTGGTATTTCAGTACTGTATTTGTGTGGTACCTCAAATAAGTTTTTTCAAGGCAGCAATGAGGCAGCTAATACTCATAACTTCCCTAAACAAAGTGCATGTTCCAGCAAAAAACATGCAATCCTGTAAAAATGTAAAACCCAAAACATCTCAGGATATCTCTCAGAACCGGGACATAGCTAGTACATGACGGAGACAGATTTCCATCCAAATAACTGGCTACATATGAGACAAGCATAAGGAGTCAAATATTCTTAAGAGATTGTTTGCTATGCAGTGCATCACCTGATGTAAGATACCTCATTTTTTGTCTTGTGTCATACAAGGCAATTGTCACATGCTTACCCTATTGTCACTCTTTTGAGCTTCCACTTGAGTTTTCTGGTTGTCAGACTGTTCATTCTGCCTTTCTTCTTTTGGACCGTCAGCCTGACTTTTGGGAATCAAGGTGGATGCTTCATGACCATTCTGAAGTGAGGGAGGACTAGAAGATGAGGGAGGAGGTAGGCTGGATTTGGCATCTGTTTCTTCTAGTAATAAACATATCAAATCACCGGGAACAATCCCATATGAAGCTAAAGTCTTCTCATCTTCAGTAAGAGCATCTCTGCCATTCAATGTTATTGAAAACTCTGTATCAGAACTGCAAAATAACAGAATAAGGAAATGTGGTTGGCTGCATTTGGGTAGCAGTACACAGAAGTATAGTTAGAAAAGCATACAGTGTACTACAATAGTTTTATTCCTTTGGGTTTTAATTTATTAATAAGGTCCAACAAGAGGACAAGCATAGAGTCCTACACTCGGTACAGGTGAGGGACTGATCTACTGAAAAGGAGCTACACAAGAGGACCTGGGTGTCCTGGTGGGCAGCAGGTCGGCCATGAGTCAACAGTGTGTCCTTGCGGCCCCAAAGACCAATGGTATCCTGGGGTGCGTTACAAAGAGCATGGCCAGCAGGTCGAGGGAGCTGAAGTGCTGTGTTCTGGGCAGCCCACTCGAAGAAAGACAGGGAACTTCTAAGAGAGCCCAGTGGAGTGCCACTGAGACGATGAAGGGCCTGGAGCATCTCCCTTATGAGGAAAGGCTGAGAGTCTTGGAACTGTTCTGCCTGGAGAAGGCTGAGGGGGGAATCTTATCAATGCTGATAAGAGAGTCAAGTGGATGGGGCCAGACTCTTTTCAGTGGTGCCCTGCAACAAAACAAGGGGCAGTGGGCTCAAACTGGAACACAGGTAGCTCCACATGAACACGAACACATCGTTCTGCTACCGACAACCGTGGAGCAAAACTTTTCGGAAGTTTTTATTAAGTTTCGCCTCACAACCGTCCGGGCCGCGCTCCCGCGTGCCGGGTGACGTCTCGCCCACCCCGGTGCCAGGCCCCGCGCAGCGCTCGCACTCCTCTAAACCGCTCCCCGCAGCGGACGGCAGCGGAATGTCTCGGTCAGGGGTAGGCAGGTGGGGAGAAACGGGTCGGGCCAACCCCGACCCCACCCTGCGTGGTACGGCCCCGCTTCCCAGCCGCTCCCCCCCCCCGCCGCGGGATGGTTCGCTCCGCTCGCTACCTGTAGCCCCAAGCGGGAAGAAGGGCCCCAGCGAGCTGCGCGCGCAGCTCCCCCAGCGTTGGCTCC
>JANHGO010003373.1:0-27316 GCA_024606505.1 Aquila spilogaster | reverse complement strand
ACGGCGGCACCCGTCCGGCCCGCCGATCCCCCGCCCTATCCTGACCACCATGACGACGACCGACGCCGCCCCCGCCCGCGAGATCCTGCCCTGGGGCGAGGTCGGCACGGCGACCCGTGAGCTGGCCCAGCAGATCGCCGACGACGATTTCGTCCCCGACGTCGTCATCGCCCTCGCCCGCGGCGGCCTGCTGGTCGGCGGCGCGCTGGCCTACGCGCGGGGGGTCAAGAGCTGCGGGTCGATCAACGTCGAGCTGTACACGGGCGTCGACGAGACCCTGCCCGAGCCGCTGGTGCTGCCCCCGCACCTCGACGGCGACTCCCTGGCCGGACGCCGGGTCCTGCTCGCCGACGACGTGGCCCAGTCGGGGCTGACCCTGCGGCTCGCGGTCGAGGTCCTCGAGCGGACGGGCGCCGAGGTGCGGATCTGCGGGGGGTGTCCGTGGAGCCCGCTGGGGACGAGCAGGGCAAAGTGCGGGGCCTGGCACACAGAGCGGGAGCCGGCCTGCCAAGCGGAGCTGGGCTGTGCGCAGGGGTGCGGCTGTGTGCAATGCATTCCCATCTGCTAAATCTGGTCCTGTCTTTCCAGGTGCGCCTAGCCATCGCTGAGAAAGCGCTAACGTGTGAAGAACACGATGTAAATCTGCCCCTGAGTGAACACAACGAGCCGTGGTTTATGCGCTTAAATTCGTCTGGAGAAGTACCCGTCCTCATCCATGGAGAGAATATTATTTGTGAGGCAACGCAGATCATTGATTATCTCGAAGCAACGTTTGTAGATGGTAATGCTGTAGGCATTTCAGTCTGTGATCTTTCCCACATGTACAAGTATCATGCAGCAGTGTCAGAGCCGGTTCTGTATCGCTTTGTGTTTGTTTTGCTCTTGACGGCAAAATCTTTATAATCCTGTAAATAGATGGGCTGTTCTGGTGCTGGGTGGCATGGGACAAAATGCCTTCCTTTAACGTGGTCTGGCCCCACCTTCTGGTACCTTCATGAGGGGCTGTAAATAAAAAACGTGCCACCGTCTTTCTTACCTATTCTGGTCGCATGGAGAAGGCAAAAAAAACAATGATAGCACTGTGCTGTGCTAGTTCTGCACTGAGGCTGCCACGGAACAGGCTGTATTCTACAGAATTGCACTACTGCTATTGTCAGACAGCTCCTACTTTTCTGCAAGAGAGAAAGAATAATGTACGTTGTGGGTTAGATCCAGAATAATCGTGGGGATAAAATAGGAAGTAGAACAAGTCAGTTATTTTTGGAGACAAAAATGGAATGAAGAGGTAGAAACTTGCAAATGGTTGCTTTTGATATTGTCTGTGTCTGTGTTGCTGGAAAATAGCCTTTCTCGATTATGAAGAAAATGCATAGCTTTCTTCTTTTAGATTGGAAGAGGGAGCATTTTTGTGTTTCAGGGGTTCAATGGTTCTGTTGTAATTTCCAAGGCATGGAGAAAAGTTCACGTGATGGGCATTTTATACTGATATTTTGATCAAATGAGGATGCAAGGATAGATTGAGGGTAAAACTCAATGTTGCATGCAGGAATACTTAGAATGATGCTATGAATAGGGTTTCTGTACTGCAGTTTTCAATTTTCACAGCACTACAACTGTAGTAATGCTTCAGGTGTAATAGCTTACCAGAACCTGTGTTGTCAGAGTGCAAAAGGGTTGTGTGCCACTATCACCCATCCCTAGAAGCACAATGTAGGTGCTGAATTAGCTTTGCTGATTTGAAGGCCTCTTAAATACATGTTTATTTGGGTTGCTGCATTGGAATGAATTTACTCAAATGATCAAAGTATATATGTGTACATTTTGCCAAGGTATTGAGTTACAGTGGGGAAGAGCAAAGCTCTCAATGGCTATGTCATCTGTGGTCAGTGGACTAACTGAGGTAACTTTGGAAGTACTATTCTTATCAGTCACGTGGTTCTTCTGTTTTTAACTTTAATTCTATTGCAGCAGAAGTGCCAAGACTAATGCCGGAAGAAGGGAGCATGTATTATCCAAGGGTGCAACACTACAGAGAGCTTTTAGACTCCTTGCCTATGGACGCCTACACACATGGCTGCATTCTGCACCCTGAGTTAACTGTGGACTCCATGATTCCAGCCTATGCTACAAGCAGAATCCGTAGTATGTACTGGTATAGATCTGAGTGCATATCATTTAATAAGCTGTCAGATTACATTCATCTTGTGTCTTTAGTGTGTCATAAGCAGAATATATTGAGCACACATTTCTGATATTAATTTCAGTACTCAATAATTTTTGTATATACTTTTTGTTTGTTTTGTAGTCTGTTAGGATTGGAAAATGGGAATGAGGAAGTGTCATTTTTGAGATGTCTATAGAATTAATTTTCCTATTGATGGAAAATATGCCGCACAAAACAAAATGGCAGCTATGGCAGCTGTAAATATTTTAATTTCTGATCTTGTTCATGCTTATAAAGAAATTTCCAGGGAACAGCAGTGGAAGGAAGTAGCCTATGTTCATCTGACAAATGGAAATTGTTAAAGCTCAGTTTAAACCGTGTGTGCAAATAACACAACAATATAGAATCAATAAAGGATTAAGTAGAGATCTGATAGAATCAATGGTAAAATATTCCTTGACTTCCCTCAAGTCAATTTTGCCTGGAGGACTTTTCTACACATACCATTTTCCCATGGAAAAAATGTATTAAAGGAGCAGAGGAAATAACTGCAGGTTATGTCGCTCTGTTCCCTGTATATCAGAGAACGTCCCTACATGAACTCCAGTTTCAAATCCAGTAGTTTTCAGACATGCTTAATTTAAACCCTTAGAAAATAATCTTTCAGTTCTCACAGCTCTTTTTTCTTCTCTTCCTGGACTTGGACACCAGAACTAGACTTTGTATTGTGTCCCTTTTGGTATCAATTAGAGGATAATATTTAATACTTTATTTGTATTTTAATACTGTATGTATATTCAAGGGTTCCACTGTTCCTTTCATCTGCAGAATTGCATGAGGAGTCCTTGTTCATCTGATTAATGATCATGACTTCAGTTTAGCTTTTCAGAACTGCTTTCAGACTTGTAGCCTTCTCTACAAGAAAGTTGGCCTGTACCTTTTGCTTCAAATTATATTTCATATCGGATCGTACTGAAACAGATACTGCTTGCTTAGACTCACTTTAGCAGCCAGTCCAGACCACTGGCTATCACCACTAAGCCAAATATGTAATATCATAGAAGGTGATACCATGTTAGCTTTTGAAGCTCTGTTTCAAAGAAACCATTACCTTTCTCCATGAAATTGTCAGCAAGTCAGTTCTCTTATCAGCTACCATTAATTAGTAATAAATGGAGTTGACAGGTTTCCTTATAGTTACATGAGTTATCGCTTTTTAGAATATTAGCACATTATTAATTTCTGTCTGCTCAAAGTTTCTTGAGCATTACAAAACATGTGCAGTGTTGCAGTAGCAATGATCAATGGTTATTTAAAGTATCTGATGTGATTTGGAATAGGTAATTTCAGTAAGCGTAATTAGTGTTTTTTTATTAACTGAATTAACATAAGATATGAAATCAGTGTACTGTCTTTTTTCCTCCCAAGTGTAGATGACCACTGTTTATTGAGCAGTTCTGATTTATTCATAGACATTACTGATGTTTTTTTCTGTATTCACATGGTAATAGCGCTATTACTACTGTTTGTTTTACAATGTTTTCTTTTGTTCTGCTTATGTATTTTTTTCCTCTAGCTTCTAGTTTGTATTTATTTTTGTCAGCACACATGCATGTGCCTGTATTTATAAAAGACTGCTTGTCTAAATTGGGATGTTTGCCTATCTTTTTACACCTGAAGCATAGCCTGCTTTCTTGATTAGAGGCATTTTTGTGAATAGCTCATAAATGTGTGTAAACAATTCCATCGTTCAAACTCCTGGCTTGTTCTCCCAAGCAGTTTAGTTTTCAGCTCTGAAAAGCTGATCATTTCCAAAATGCTAGGTGTAATAACCCACCAGCCAGTTTTGTGTTATGTTTATGCATACCAAATCCAATTAAGTAATTAATTGCATATATGAGGTTTTAGTTGTGTGATTACATCCTTCAACTTCTTCATACACTGTGTTGAGAGATGGCTTTCACAGTCACATCAGGATGAAACAAAGAACATATAAAAGTGAGTTCATTCTGTAGCAAAAAGTTTTTATCAGTTCAATTTAAAATAATTGGAATTAATCTCAATTACCATGTACAAGTAATTGGTGATTCATGCCTTATAATTATTCTGTTTGCGGTTTATTACTAGAAAAAAAAAATTATGAGGTAACTTCTTATTCACTATCTTTTGATACTCTAGCTTTGCAAGTGTAGCATTTTCAAGCAAAGCGCCATTTTAAGGAGAGAAAGGCTAAATATATGTAATAGGAATCAATAAAATTATCTATATTTTTCACACGATTTCTTTTTTTTAAGACACCTAATGAAAGTTTTGTTCTGTAATGAACATTTCCAACTCCACTGATTTTGGCGTCACATTTTTGCTGACTTAAGACACTTTATTTCCACGTTCTGTGTAGTTAGATTTTGTTGTGGAGTTATACGTTTATTGAAAATGTCACTGTGGGCCTTTCTGCACATTTACTGTATGAAAAGTACGTTGGCAACCAAAGAACCAAGGCACGTAAAAAATCAGAGACATAGGGTATCTGTACTAGAATTTGAGGGATTTGACATAGGTGTTGGCAGCAAAATGATTTTATCTGAATAAGAGAAAAGTATTAACGAGAGTTCCTTGTTGTTGCCTGACAGATCACTGCTTTATATAGCTTATTGCAAACTGATGAACAGAAAAGTGTGGTGGTGACGATTTATGTAGCAGTTACGTTTTCCAAACTGTGAAGGTTTTGAATCCCAAGTTGGCAAGGATATCTCATTGAAGTACCACTTCTCGTTTCTTTGGTGTGGTATTTTTACACAAGCTACTAATAAATTCCTGTGAATTGGAGTGCATTTGGATAGCTAATGTCATTCCTGTGTTTTTTGTATCAGGTCAAATAAGTAATACAGAATCAGAGTTGAAAAAGCTCGCAGAAGAAAATCCAGACCTTCAAGATGCCTACATAGCAAAACAGAAGCGCCTTAAAGTAAGGAAACCTTTTGTATTCCACCCCTTAATCATGAGCTTGTTAGTGTCAGATTTTTTCTGTCATGACATAAACATTTGTTTCACCTGTCATTACCAGTATAGTCATGCAGTGGTTTAACCCTACAAGGCGTGAAGCAGTCTATCCCCCAAATCAGCTACACGCTTCAAGTGTGTGCTGAAGTGTTGGACTGGTTCCACTGACTTCATAGGTAAGTAGATAACAGCGGTGGTGTTGGGATGTTGAGCGTCCTACAGGATGAGGCAAACTGTGCTATCTAACATCTCTAATGTAGCTTCTTGTGTTATCTGAATTGTTAGGAGTATCCAAAAGTTCTGTGGAGAAAATAATCACATTTTATGAATAAGTACTGTAGTATCTAAGTAGAATTTTATCTTATAAAAGTATGAACTCTATACATTAAAACACTAACATGTACATATGTTTAGTCTAAACTGCTGGATCATGATAATATAAAATACCTAAAGAAAATACTGGATGAATTGGAGAAAGTTTTGGATCAAGTTGAGACTGAATTGCAGCGTCGAAATGAGGAAACACCAGGTAAGGAATTATTCTTGCTAAATCCCGTTGACGCTTATGTTTGGAGAGACTGAGTAAAGTGGTTGACAGCACCATTATGGGACTATTTTAAATACATCCAAAGTGATACTTCTGGCATACGCTGATCTGACTTCACAGAACAGATCAATACTGTTTAAAATACTTGTTCAGTCTACTGCTGCTGTCAGTGAGAGGAAGTCTTAGTGCTTGATCACATTTTCAGCATATTGTGAGTATAATTAGCTGCACAGTTTTGCAATATCTTGTAAACAAAACAAGAATAGCTGTAACTACAGAATGTTATTCTTGATGTAGTAGTTGTAGGACTTGGTTTACTATAACGCTCCTGACTTTAATGGTAAACACAGCTTATTTAAAATTGGGATCTCATTTAAATACCATAAGGACATAGGGTGCTGGTATTTGTTGCATGTGCAGAATTAGCAATCTGGATAAGTGCTTTAATCATTGCACAACCCCGCTCTCTTGAAAACCTTGAAAGTATATACCTGCCGTCTGCCTAAATGAAAGTTGAGTTTTGTTTAAATGGGAGTAGTTGTCTTATTGAGATTCTGGTCCAATTTCCGGTAGTGCTAATAAAAATTCTTCCTCTGACTTCAGTGGGATCTGTGTGAAGCATCAGTCAATAACAGCTGCATCTGCTCAGATCAATAATAGTGCATTTGGCTCAGTAAATAGCTGTTGTAATAATTATGGGCTATTATTAAGACAGTAGATTTGAAGTAGCAGTTGAAAATCTAGGTTAATTTTTGTACTGAATCAACAGTGAAAGAGTTGCAGAAAGTGGTTTAGCTCACACAGGATGGTAGAAATTTGTTCAGCCAGCAGTCTGTCACCATTCCCAGCAGCCCTTTACTTTCTGTACTACATAGGTTTTCCAATGAGTCAACTAGTATGATATTGATCAGCTTATGAAAACTGCCAGACCTTGTAGGATTTAATAAAACTTATCACTATTAAAAGCCTATTTTAATTTTGTCTGAAGTATTGACATTTTGTGAGCTTGTGAACAGTGCTTTTCTCAGTTGCTGGCTGATCTCTGAGCATCTGCTTCTCTTACTACTGCTCAGATCCCTCATTGATGCTGCCACTGCAGACAGTGGCTTTCACACAGGTTACATTCTTTGATCTTCCTTTCTTAATGCACTGGGTTAATCCCCAGAAAGCCTTTCAGGAATACAGGAAAGACTTAGAGACCTTTCTTCCAGACCTGTGTAGCTGGTTGAAGTGGACCAATAGTGTGCTGTGTTGTGGAGTGCTTTCCTCAGGTGGCAATTGACTTCAAAGGGATATTGCAGAATTTCACTATTTCTGCAAGGGTGCTGCTGAACATTCGTGCCAGTGTTTTTGCAAGTCTTCTGTGTGGGAAAAACTGCAAAAAGTTGCAGTTAAGGAGGGAATAGCATAGTCCTGTTTGAGATCTAAGCTAGAGCAGAGTACTCACTGGCAGCTGGATACCTGACTTCATATCCTAGGTTTCAAAAGCTCCCTATATAAGTCAGTACAGCTATGCCCTTTAGATGGTCTTCATATCAGCGTAGTTAGAGCAGTGCCTCCTAAGTCATCTCAGGAAGATCTACCTCTTTGCCTCGACTACAGAGCTTTTGAGTAATGGTAGGCAGTGTGAATATCCATCATTTCTGAAAAATGTTGATGTAGACAACATGGTTTTGGGTCTAGGAGGCACAAAAGAAGGACAGGTAGCAGAAACTCTCTTGTGGAGCTGGTGTGTTTGGTGCACATTAGTCATCTAAATCATTTCTTTTTGACTTGAAAATCTTCAGCTAGTTAGAAGCTATTGAGTGAACTACCATAGAGATATTCCACTTCAGATAAGATGATAAATTCTGAAGGCAAATATTAGCTTTTCAGCAAAAGCTAAACAGCCTTCCTCCTTTTCTGCTCCTGTTTAATTTACTTCAGATTTGAGAAATGTACTCAAGAAAAATAAATGTTTGTTGTGGGTTTTAATTTCTGAACCTGAAATGTGGTTCTTTCTTCCTTTACAAATGTAGGCTAGGCTACTGAACCTAAGACACTATGTGATTGTGTGAACAATGGAGGGAAGCTGTGAACAATGAAGACTGATAAAATGTTCAGGTCCTAGCATAGCTAAAGTGTTGTTGTTGTTTGTTAGTGTTTTGAAGTAGCACTGAACTAGCCTATGCAGGTTTCTATGTGTCTTTGTACCTCTTCAGCTCTTAATTCTTTATGTTTTATCTCTGATTAGAAGATGGAAGTCAGCCTTGGCTCTGTGGTGAATTCTTCAGTTTGGCAGATGTATCACTTGCTGTCACGTTACATCGGTTGAAGTTTCTTGGATTAGCAAGAAGAAACTGGGGAAACGGAAAACGGCCGAACTTGGAAGCATATTATGAGCGTGTCCTGAAGAGAAAAGCATTTCACAAAGTTTTAGGACATGTCAACAATATATTAATCTCGGCAGTTCTGCCAACTGCATTTCGGGTGGCCAAGAAGAGAGCGCCCAGAGTTCTTGGCACCACCCTGATGGTCGGCATGCTAGCAGGAATGGCTTATTTTGCTTTAGTGTGTCTTCGGAAGAGATTTGCCAACGTGATGTTATCAATTAGAACCAGACAAAATTATTTTTAGACCTTTTTGTCCCCAGTGGTAAGCGGAGGCCATCTCTACTCCCCAAGTAGACTATCCCCTATAAAATACAAGCATATAAGAAGGGTTATGTTTGTGAATTAGAACTTTGTCACAGTAATCATCTCCTGCAGTTGTATAATTGGATAGACAATGCTGAGATATTTGTAGAAAATATATACTGGGGAGGTGGGGGGGCAACAAGGGAAAGAAGATACTTTCTTTTCAGGTGTGGAGGTATAAGGGCTGTGACAGTGTTTTGCAGAAGTGGTTAGTGTTTCTATCTCCTTTACCCTGTAGCTGACCTCATTATAATGTACTTATTTAATAGCTGCAGCAATGTGACAGCTTTTCACTGTGAGTAAAATGCATTACTGTGCAGAAACCAGCACTGTTAAAATACTGAAGATAGAACATAGTTTAAATGTTCAGAGTAGGATTTGAGTGCCACATAGGCTCTGTGCCTTTCATGTGTGAGCTGAATATCTCTGTACTGATGAATGTCTACTGATTTGCAGTTGGATCTTTAAGAATGTATTATTAAGCAGCCTTCTGGAGCCACATTTCTCACAGTGTGTTGTTCATGCAGTAGTGCAGGAAGAGACCTGAATGACATGTAAATATCCATGATTTATGAGCCACTTGAGTGAAATTCTTTAGAGGCATCAGCAGTCAGCAGATTCTGGACTTCTCTTGATACACAGATGAGAGTGAAAACCTTGATATTTGGCTTTTCAATGTCTTTTGGGCAGCCTTTGTCCCAGCCAGGTACCCAGCTCAGCTACAAGGCCTGGCTAAGTCATACCAAACTATCCCAGTACATATATCCTACTTTCATTCCTATCCCCTCCTTCTGTCTTACTTTTGTAGTGGCTTGATACAGTTTTCTCTGTATTAGTGTCCCACATACACCCTCTTGTTTCCACTTTGAGCACTGTCTGGTTTGTTTTTTTTTTGCACATGACTTAGCTATGTTAGCAATTGCATGAGCCTCTATGAAATGTTTGCCCACAGTGTGCCACAGATAATGTACGTACAACAATGCATTTTGTAAAAACAATTTAAAATTATGGTTGGGTAGCTTATTTTGAAGATTTAGCAACCTTTTTACTTATGGAGAAGTGTCATATTGGTGATAGGTGAAAAAATATAGGTTGATTTGGGAATAGATGCACGTTTTTTGCAAAGCTACAATCTTGTAGAAAAGGTATAGAAAAACACTTTGATACTTTCCACAGCTTAGTAAGTATTAACATTTCCATTACGTTTGAACTGAGCTCCTGTTTCAGATAGAAATGCCCATTTTAGACTTTGAATCATTTTGCAGAGAGAAAGCAGTGAGGAATTGCTGAGAATTCTGATGGTTGTTTAGTAAGTTTTCTGTATTTCTGAATGTTAGAAAAGCTCAGAATGTCTACAAGCTGTAGATAACTACAACAAGCAAAACATAGCTTTTGCTGCTCACCTGTCAGCAAGTAATGCTAACAGACCTAAGTGCATTTTATATCTGATGCTGATGGTTGTGGACTCTCCTCATAATTACTTTTGAGCACAAGGATGATCCACTCTCAAATTTGCTGGATAAAAAAGCAGATAAAGTGAATGAATACTCTTCTTTATAATTTAATGTTATTTTATTTCTCCAGCAAAATAAGATTTAATTCTCATTGCTCCATTTCACTAATGAGAAAATGTTACTTAGGAAACAATATATATTTTTTTATTTGTCAGAAAGACAGTTTTATATTGTTCTCTTTCATGACCCGGTTGTTTTCAAGGACTTGATGAATTAAACTGCTCTATTTAGAAAAAAAATTGTTATATCTAGAATAAGTTTAATCCAGCAATGCTGTTGATGTTCTGACAGCTTTAACTGAATTTGGTGTTTGTACATTGCTGTTCATCTGCATTTCAGTGTAACCAACAAATTCCACCAAGTTAATAAACACAGGGTAAACCTTGGAACTTAATGTTTCCCTGGCACATACTTCTGGCAGGCCATCTGTAAAATATAATCTGATCTAGTCACAGTAAAAATCAGTATTTATGACAGCTCCCTATAGGATAAATTTAGATTTTTTTTCCCTTTTTTCTTTTTAAAATGAGTTAGTTTTAGTTAAGAACACACATTTCCAGAAGTATGCCAGTTTACACTAGCAGCCTTACGTGCTGAGATATGGGCTAATTATTGATGAAGCTGTGCAGTTTTACTTCCCCCCAGGCTTGATCGCTGTAACTCAGCTAGTGCTCACTGCTTTCCAGGATCTTCAGGTATTGTTGGGAAGGACTGAATTGTCCACCAGATGTCAGTGGTCCTCCAGGGCATGCCTCTGAGATGTACAGGAAATCACAGTTTTCACATACAAATGTTGATGATCTCAGTGTAAGATGGATGATGTGAGCGTGCTCACAAAACTAGAGCCTTGAAACAACTGTTTTCATCTACTGCAGGCTAGTTCTGTAATATTTATAAGTTCTGCTTGTGAGTAGTTTCTATACTGGTTAATTAAGATTGCCCAACAGAAAACAAAGTTTAAATGACAGTCCACATTAAAGTGAATGCCAGTGAAGCAATTAAACTTGTCTGCAGGAATGAATGTGGATAAAACTTGCTGAGAAAAGTTTGGGTCCCTAAAGTTCTGTTCTACTGAGGCTACTTACTTTCTCTGTCCTGAAACACAATGTACAACATTGATTTCTGTACAGGTGGCAGTAAAAGGCTTATCTGTTATTATATTCTCAAAATAAGAAAAGATTTAAAAGTACATACACTATATAAGACTCTTCGTGCAGAGTACCTTTTGTGTGGTTCTTGTAAATTTTCAGCCTGCCTTATTTTCTTTGCTCAGTACCTCTGGATACTGTTTGTATTGGATACACAGTCTTCTGGTTTTCATTTACTATTTGCTCTCATATCATGCATCAGATAACATTTCATATCATGTCTTTATACATGGGACCAGCAAAATAAACATAGATTCTGAGACTACTTTCTAGATTGGTTTATGTATTCTTTTGCAGTAAAACAAAGCACATTTGAGGATTGTACAATATTGCTGTGAGTTGTCTGAAGCTGTTCAAGGAGAGAAGCCTTTGATATTGAAAAGGTGTTTAGTAGATTGACCTGCGTGTACCTGGAAACAACAGTTACAGTGGTAGTTTTCTTTGGCTGTCTGTCTGAGCTGTATATGCACAAAGGCTCAACAGAAGCTATTTAATAATGTTAAAAACCCACTTGCAGGAGGGTAAATTGCTTTTGTATTTTGAATTAATCAATTGAAAAACAAAAAAAATGTTTCCTTGTGAATGTGACCCTGATTTTTGATGTACACTGTTATGCTAGGCACTCCATTCTGTAAGGTACTGTGAGAAACATTGAGCTGTGTCTACACCGATGGTCCTAAGTTTTTGCCTTACACTAAAGCAATCTGCATTGGATCATTTTCTTGTTAAGCAGAGAAATAGATAACAGTACTTGTGGCCCGCGTGTGCTTTCAGTATGTAGAAAGTCAGCAGAGCTGCTGTAATCAGACAGCTGACAGGGCTTGACTTTAAGAATATGATATGTGCTGTTACATGGAGCCCTTGCTGTGAAGAGTTTGTGTCACGTAAACAGACAAGAGAAGCAAGAGAGAATGGAAAGGTAGGTACAGAGAGTATGAATACCTTTTCCATATTTACATAGTCATACATACACTACTGCATATCACATTTTTAAGACCATTTATTAGTTGATTTCAATATTAATTTCAGAGAAAGGAGCTACTACAACATAGATAGCAGACTGGTATGCCATGCCCAATTCACAATGTAACAGGAGATGAAGTATCGTAGAATCAGCAAGGTTGGAAAAGACCTCCAAGATCATCCGTCCAACTGTCCACCTACCACAAATATTTCCCCACTAAACCATGTCCCTTACTACAACATTTGAACATTTCTTGAACACCTCCAAGGATAGTGACACCACTACCTGCCTGAGCAGTCCATTCCAACTCCTGACCACTCTTTTGGAGAAGAAATTTTTCCTAATACCCAACCTGAAACTCCCCTGGCACAACTTGAGGCCTTTCCTTCTAGTTCTATCACTAGTTATTCAGGAGAAGAAGCCGACCTCCACCTCACCTCAACCTCCTTTCAGGCAGCTGTAGAGAGCTATGAGGTCTCCCCTGACCCTCCTTCAGAATAAACAATGCCAGTTCCCTCATCCACTCCTTTTAAAACCTGTGCTCCAGACCCCCTCACCGGCTTTGTTGCTCTTCTCTGGACACAAAGACATTAAGGCCCTGCTCCTGCTAGCAACACTGATACAAGTGAGGCATCTTGGCTACCTGGGCACACTGCTGGCTTTTGTTCAGCTGAGCACTGACCAACACCCCCAGGTCCATTTCTTCCACAAAGTCTTTCAGACACTCTGCCCCAGGCCTGTAGCAATCCCATTGCCTGGGATTGCTGTGGCCAAAGTATAGGACTTAGCACTTGGTCTTGTTGAAATTTATCCCATTGGCCTCAGCCCAGCGATCCATCCTGTCCAGATCTCTTTGTAGGACCTTCCTACCCGGAGGCAGATCAGCACTTCCTCCCTACTTGGTGTCATCTGCAAACTTAATGAGGATGCACTCAATGCCCCTTATCCAATTCATTAATAAAGATACTGAACAGAACAGGCTCCAGTACCAACCCCTGGGGAGCACTACTTGTGACTGGTCGCCAGTTGGATTTGACTCCATTCACCACCACTCTCTGGGTCTGGTCCTTCAGCCAGTTCTTTACCCAGCAAAGAGTGTACCCATCCAAGGCACGGGCTGCCAGCTTCTCTAGGAGAATACTGTGGGAGAAAGTTTCAGAGGCTTTGCTGAAGTCTGGGTAGACTATGTCAGCAGCTTTTCCCTCATCCATTAGGTGGGTCACTTGATCATAGCAGGAGACCAGGTTGGTCAAGCAGGACCTGCCTTTCATGAACCCTTGCTGTCTGGGCCTAATCCCCCGGTTATCCCACACATGCTATGAGTGATCTCACTCAAGATGATCTGTTCCATAACGTTCCCTGGCACTGAGGTCAGCTTGACAGACCTGAAGTTCCCCAGATCCTCCTTATGACCTTTCTTGTAGATGGGAGTCACACTGGCAAGCCTTCAAACCTCTGGAACCTCTCTGGTTGACCAGGAACACTGATAGATGGTAGAAAGTGACTTGGCAATCACCTCTGCCAGCTCTCTCAGCATCCTCAAGTGGATCCCATCTGGCCCCACTGACTTGTGACAGTCCAGGGAGTAGTGGGTCTCTTAACCATTTCCACCTGAATCATAGAGGGTTTATTCTGCTCTCCATCACAGAGTTCCAGGTCAGGGGGTAGAGTACTCTGAGGATAATTGGTCTGACTTTTAAAAACAGATGTAAATAAGCCATTGAGAACCTCAGCCTTTTCCTTATCCTCAGTGATCACATTCCCCGCTGCAGCCAGTGAAGGCTGGAGGTTCTCCTTAACCCTCCTTTTACTGTGGAGGTATTTGTAAAGATGGAAATCAATGGATCTAGCTAAGTAGAGAACACTCTGTTCTGCATTAAGGCACATGACTGATTATTCTTTACCGAGACCTCCTTAATAAACTTATCTCTTGTTTAGATGATGTTGAACAAACAGTTGTAAGGTTGTGCTTAGGCAATTTATAAGATGTGCTGAAGAAATCAAAGGCATGTAGAAAAATCCTAAGAAAGCATGTTTTTTTCTCCCTTCCTTCATTTAAAAGGAAATTTTTAGTTTTGGTACAGTATCAAGACAAAAAGTCAAGCATTCAAAACTCAGGAAATTCCAGAAGTCAGAGTTTGTACAATATTATTAACTCACTCATACAGTGCTTCAGCAGCATTTTTATTTCAGTTTTTCTTTCTCAGTTACAATCACGGTGCTTTATTTAATGTGCAGTTAAAAGTGTTGCACCACGAAGTAGTTCAGCTATTTTCATTTTAGCACTACATCAGCACTAATGTTACTACAATTTAAAATATCCATAAACGGTTGTATAAATGTGTGTTGTGTAAACTAATACACATAACATAATACCATATTGCTTTCAGATTCTTTATGTATATTCTGTATAATATCACTTTCATCCATTTCATAGTTATTCTGCTAAAGATAGCTAATTGAATGTTATGTATATTACTCCTTTTCCCTATAAAATCTACCTATAAAGCTGAAACAATGAAGACGTAATTGATATATCTCAAACTAACACAATGAGAATTGTCAGTGATTTATCATGTAAAATTTGAGATTCTTTGTAGGACTGAAGATACTATTTATGCTATCTATGTGGACTTCAGTAAGGTCTTTGACACTGTACCCCCACAACATCCTTCTCTCCAAATTGGAAAGATATGGATTTGATGGGTGGACTGTTCGACAGACAAACAGTAACATCAACCAGTGGCCTAGAAAGGATTAAAGAAGAGGTTCTTTGCATGCGTATCTATGACCAAATAAGCAGTTTCTCTAAAGAAAATTGCTTTTCAGACAGAACCGGGATCCACATGAATAAGGAACTAGTCTGACTCTTAGTGCCACTGGAATAGTTCTGTATGTGTGTTTCCCCTTCACACTATTAAGACACACTATGTAAGACATCATCTGCTGCTGTCTGTCCTTTGAGAGCAGGATACAGTAATATCATTAACACTACGAATATAGAGACTTGAGAAAATATGTATTTAGTGTTGTGGTGTTTAATCTGCATCACTGGTTGACCATCCAGGTGAGAAGCTGAATTCTATGCTTTTAGATTGAAGGAATAGCTCTACCTATTGAGGAACTGTTGTTATCTTGAAAATTACTCATTCAGGGCTTTATTTCAAGTGTATGAGCAGGTGGTGTCTCTACACAACAGAAAAACAGATCATTCGTGGGGCCAGACCAGGTGTGAGAGGACCACTGTTTCTGTCACCTGGTGGTTGAGACACTGACTTCACAGAGTGAAATCCTTTTCTCCAATTTAATTGCAAGTTGGTAGAAGTCAAAAATAGAATGAAAAGCTCTGCCTTTGTAAATACTGTCCTATACAGAAGGCTGCAGTGTCAGGCTCCTGTTTCTGCCTGTTTTATTAGCACAAAACTTACCCAGCTTTGGAGGACCGTGCAGCAAAAGAAGGTGTGATTGTGCATTCTACCAGGATAGGAATACACTTATAGAGGTATTAGTGAAGATTTTGTTTAGAAAGCAATACAGGAAAAAGCAGCTTACCTTTTCCAAAGGCTGATGGAAGCTTGAGAAAGGCACAATCTCCAAACAGAGATGCTGTTCCCTTACTTGCTAACCCTTAAATGAGGGTGAGGAGGGTCCATCCCTTCCAGTCCCTCAGGTGCATTGCTTGCTCAATCACTGGTACAGGCGGTGACCTAGCAGTTCCCATACACGGTCCCAGAAACATTTCCTTTGACAAATCCATTAGAGAGATTGGACATTAAAAAGTGCTGAATCTATACGTTTTGAGTAAACAAACCTGAAGTCCTTTGATGAGAGGCTGAGTGGAGGGCTTACATCGGCCTACATCTCCTCACAGGGAGCAGAAAGGCAACGCTGAGCTCTGCTCTCTGGTGACAGTGACAGGGAACAGCATGGAGCTGTGTCAGGAAGGAGTCAGGCTGGGTGCTAGGAAAAAAAATGGTCCTTCCCCAAGAGAGTAGTTGGGCACTGCAACAGTCTCCTCAGGGCAGTGCAGTGGTCATAGCACTGAGCTGCTGGAATTCAAGAAGCATCTGGACAACATTCTGAGTCATATGTTCTGATTTTTGGGCAGTACTGTGTGGAGCCAGGAGGTGGATTTGATGGCACTTGTGGGTCCCTTACAACTCAGGTATTCTGTTATTCTGCTATTCAAGTGACTGCCAGTCAGTCAGGTATGGGAGGAAGGACAAGAATTGCCACACAGCCTTTTCTAGCAGCTGCATTTAAAAGTCAGCAGTTCACAGATGTCATGGAAAGAATACTTTTAGGTGCATAACATAGGTATGGGAAGAGGAGGGAATTCAAAGCTCTTGGGTGCAAATGAACTAAAGAAGAAGGTGTCCTCCAGCAGCAAATCTCCATCATCTTTTCTTCTTGCTCAGCTCAGTGTTTGGCTGTCTTGCAGTGGAGGAAGGCTCTTGGATTGCCACTTGATGAAACATATTTGTTCTCTCTCAATTGAACTATCTATCTGAAATCAGTGGAGGGAAAGACTGTGAAGGAATATGTCTCCACTGACTGCATATCTAAGGTATGTAAGCTGGACTGCTGTTTGGGAAGGTACTGTGAGAGCATATGCTTTGAACTACACAACTGTCCCCAGATACCTTGTCACAAGCCTAGGCACCAAACTAGAGGTCTAAATGACACTCCAGAGCCAGAGCCAGAGTCAGTATTATTGCTTAAGTTTTTTTAATCTTTTGATAAAAATAGCCCCAGAGACAAAGAACTCACAGGCAGTCTGTACTGGGTGAGGGCAGATACCCTTTGTCCAAATATGATGCCTGAATGACTTGTGCGCACTTTCATCAACTCCGAAACACAAAGGCAGAAGCCAAATTAAAGAGGAACCAAAATAGGCCAGTGTTGCAGAAATGGGAGAATCAAGATTTCAGTTTCTAATAGAGCCAGATTCAGATGTGGTATGAATCATTATTACAAAAAAAAAAAAACAGAGTGGTGCATCTACTTACATCAAATCTGAATTTGTTTTTAAAGTCATTCTGCTATGAATCAGATTTTAAGACTTTGCCTTGAAAAGTTTTGCTTTAATTAACCTGTTACAGAGACAATGAAAGCTGCACAGTACCTTCCTGAAACAAAGGATATATGCACAGATTAAGCTTTTGAAAGCTGTTTAAACTCTTAATATGGGCAGCACGCACTGAATCAAAAATATTGTAATATGGAGTTATTTTAGGAATAAAGAATTCTTTTAAAACAAGTCCAAGAATGTATGTTTAGGAATGATTCCAGAACAGCATCATAAATTTTTTGTTCTTTGGTTTTGAAAGAGAACCAAAAAGTTATAGCTGACTTCATTTCTCTGTTGTGCAAATTGTGACTGTGATATAAAGAAACTTCATCAAACAAAAAGATAACAAATTTTCTCATATACATACATGCATATTTAAAGTGAAAATAACTGTGTCCAGTTAATTTTCTTAAGAGTAGCATAATAAATAAAGGTTATGACTATTCTTGGTTGTTCTAAGGAATTCTCCGGACCTTTATGCATAAAGGGAAAGATGGAACTCTTGCCCAAATGGCTGGCAAAACAGCAATGCAGCAACATCAGCTGAGACTGCAGTTGTACATCTGTAGCAGCACGCGGAGGTGGAAGTCTGGCAGTAAGAAATTCACTGCAACCCTCCTGCCTTGTGTGAAATATGGGAGGAGAAGCAAGCCAAGCCCCTAACCCAATGCAAGTGGCAATGCTTAAACTCAGAAATCCCTCACTGTTGGACAAGTAGATGCCCAACATGTCCCTAACATCTCTGTTTAATTTGGAATGACAGGATAAATGAGTGTTTACTCAGGCTGTACTGCTAATAGCTGTATCTGTTGTCAGTCCAGGGATACTGCTTTGGTAAAGGTCTACATATGGAGACCTGGAATCGGGAAAGAATTCATGTCTTGTGTTTATATTTCTGTGGAGAAAGGCTTAGAGTTGTATTCATTAAGAAAAACATATTCATATCTTGTTCTTAAAGACACAGGCAGAAGAAAAAACAGGAAATTATGAGGCTAAGTGTTATAAGGCTAAGTTATTTCTACTTAACATTCACAAGACAGTCCAAGTCAACCTTTTCGGAGCAGAAGCAATATAGACAAGGCACAAGTCAGAGCAACCGTGAAATTGCCTTCATACATCTTTACTTAAAGAAGCAAATATTATTATTTAAAGACTAAAGACACCTTTTTTCTTCAGAGTAACTGCCTTGAAGAAAGACTGGAAATATCTTCTTGGTCTTCCAAACTTCAAAAAGTCTTTTGGCTCTTCAGAAGATCATATTGCATAAAAGAAACACCAAGAACTTTCTGCGGAACAAATACTCTAGAGGAGAGACAAGAACTACTCAGCAAGAATTAGATTTGAAATACAGGCTTTAGCTTAATTGGCACGCTCATGTTATGGGAGTAGGAGAGAAAATTAACTGGGAAGATAGTTGAACAAGACCTGAATAAAAGGAAGTTGCATTAGCAGGCTGATTACCCTAACATTTATGCTTTTTTTACCGCTTTTGTTTTTGAATGAAGAATATACTACGCTTGATGATCAAAAGCTACACTGCAATGTGTGCAGTACCACAGTGTGAAGGAGAAGGAATCACAAGATGTAGTCTTTTGATAAGCATGTAGAGACTCTGCTTATTGTGTGCAAGAGTTTATCTGAACATCATTCTGTTGGGGGTTCTACAGGCAGAGAAACACGCATTATTACATGGTTCATTGACACATTCAGTGACGATTCTGTTTACTGAGATGCTCAGTATTTCAGCCAGAGTTTAAAACATTAATCCAAAACAGTGGTAACTTCCCTGCTTAATTCCATCAATGATTTATTAGGTATTAATAAATTCTATGGTTTTGCATGTCTTGAAATTAATCTCACCACAGTACCTTGCCTCAAAAGTAGTTTTGTCCTGCTACACTGCAGTCTTTCATGTTGTGTTTGTTTGTGCAGGCGTGGTTCTAACCTGGGCTGGTTGCCCTGTAACCTGCTAGTTCCCCAGGCTCCTGATGGCTGCAAGCACTTCCTGTAATGTTGCATCTTGTTGACAGGCAATTTTGGAGCAGGAGGCTGACATTGTCTGATGTTACTGTGTCACAATTATATGTTGTACTTCAACAGTGATGGGCATTTGGCAATCTAAAGGTGCTTAACAAAGGCAAATGAGACATATTTGCTAATACTCTAATAATAATATATTTAATTACTTGTGTCATGAATGGAAAAAACAGGAACAGAATGCTTCCTTATTTTAACAATCTTACCAGAGCTGCTGTAGTCCTAGCTTTGAGTATGTGAATAAGAAAACTGGGGGAGGTTGGAGTCCCTTTAAAAAAAAAGAAAAGGATAAGGGACAAAACCCCAGGCAGATTTCCAATTTTTTTTTTCATGAAATAATTATTTTAATGTTGCGTATTATATCACTGCTGCTGTAATTCGTATTTACAGTGCTTTGAGTGAGGATAAAGTACTTTGTGTGTTCAGAGTTGCACAGACTCACTGGTTGCCAAAATGATTTAATTCAAAGTAATTGCTTGCTGAGGTTAAGAAAGTAAGGAATGTATCAAGCTTTACATGCTCTAAAGCAAGGTTCTTGGTAATAATAGCTACTTGGCATTAGCTGTAATTGATAGGACAGATACTTTTGGCATTTTCTAACTTTCCATGAGGAAAATATACGCATATTTATAACTTTAATTTTCTTCAACACTCAAATTGCATCACTTATAACTATAACTGAAAATTCCTTGCAGTAATGTGTGAAGGAGGATGCCAGTTCTACAGACCCTAAATAACAGGGATCCATTTACTATTGTGAATACCTCATCTGTAGCATAATGGTCTTTGCATGACTGCATATGGGAATGTATCAGTCTAATTATGAAAGTTACTGAGAATGTAAAGCTCCCACCCAACTCAGCAGGAAGAGTGAGCCTCTGAAATCAGTCTCATGGTTGATGTACATACTACTAGGTACATATGATGCAATTCATGTGGGAAAATTGTACAAAGGTAAGGTTCAGAAACAGGTCATTTTCACACAATAAAATTCCTTAAACCACTTGCAGATAATAGGCATATCTGATGGAATGTGGTGTGACCATGATCAGTCTGATGGATTGGCAATTTATCCAAAAGCAGAAGTTTCATTTTAAATGAGCTCACGAAAACTTTTCTTTTATAGTTGCACTAACATTTTCTGTGTTTTACTGTTTGAGACTCAGATTCAGAAAATCTAAAACTTAGATTGAACCTTTACTAGTTAACTCACTCGTTACCAATTGTAATTTTCTTATCCACCGAACTTACTATGGAAGCCACTAGGATCAATGTGACTTCCGAAGAAGTTAAATTGAAAAATAGTACGTAATAGTTGTTCAACCTGGCTCTCACTGTTCCAGAGCTTCTCCACCATCACCAGATGGTAAGTTCAACAGAAGTGCAAGAACTTATTTGTGCGGTTTTTAAATTCAGGTTTTTCACTTCTGTTCTTGCAATGCAATATTGAACTCAGTACAGATTAAAAAAGGTGCAAGTTAGCTGTTTGGGAACGTGTATTTCTTCATTCCTTATACTGGAGAAGAGTCCATTAAATGCCTACATATGCTATTTTAGCAGTAGTCTTACTCTTCACTGTGCTACATGGGGGACTGCTGGATTTCAGGTGAGTAGAAGTGGTGGAATTTTCCTTTCTAGCCTGGCCATACAAAATGTTTACAGGGTTTACATGACTACACTTGAAGTTTTGCTGATGAAGTGTATCCATTGTATCCAGCTTTACCAAAAGGAGCCCAGTACAAGTGCTTGGTTTATGGTCAGGAGTGTTTGAGTAAGGCATTTGTATAATTTTCTCAAGTGGCAATGACTCCACACTGTCTGCTTAAGTAGCTTTAAGAAAACACTAGATAGTTTTCCAAATGGTAGTATCTCTGTTTGAATGTGAAGCTCTCTGCCTGTGTTTAAAACAGAAAGTTTTCATACATGATAAATTGTTTTTCCTTTGTTCTGTGGAATCTGAGTGATACAGTGTGTGTTAGGAAGATGAGGACGTATGATTTCTGAAAAACTCTTTTCCAGACCTGTGTCAGAAGCAGCCCACCAAATAATGATGAATGAATATATACTTCTGCTTTATATTTCAGCTAATACTACCTACTGATAACTTTTGTTATAATTAACAGCAAGAGTCAAGTGTCGGAGAGTGTCCTATCTGTTGCTTACTTCACTTTCAGGAATAAAAAGAACATTCTAAGAACTTGTCTAAATATGTCCTGATATTTTGCTTTTAGAGTTGTCCGACAGGTCTCTCCTAAGCTTTGTGCCACAGCTAATTTTAAAAAAGCCTAATCTATTTGATATTCTGGAGTTACAAGTCTAAAAAGAGACCTCAGTTTCAGAGCACTGCTTCCCCTGCTTATTACAAAGAATTTTGACAAGTCCATTTCCATTATTCATCAGAGGCAAAGTGCAAAGTGAACAGAACTAAGAGCAGGTCTATCACAAGTGGCAAGGAACATTTTGTCAAGTACTTTTTGTTACTCTTCCACTTCTGTAATTTACATTTCACGTCTCCCCCGAAATTCCTCTATTCCCCCATTTTTTACAAGTCTTCAAACCAATGCTTTTAAGCTATCCTCAACTCCTCATTTGAGAGCAGAGATCAAAGATCAAAGGCCTGGAAGACAGAGCTTCCTTGTTCGTACAAAGCTCTGGCCCTTTCCACAATATCCACAAAGGGTTTACATTATTACCAGAGAAAATACCAATTTCAATTTATCACCCCAAATCATGCCTTCTCCTCCCACGAGACACCTCTTCTGTTTGTCAAACTATTCTGTCAGGCTGTATCTTAAAGTAAGTTTGGCTTCTTGGTCCAATGTCATCTATTCCAAGGCATCTATTGCAGAACCTCATTTCTCCAATTATGAAAATTTGTAATCTAAGCTTATTTCTGGCTTTCACAGCTCAGTTATACCCCACTGTTCTTGTACTAGTAATACTGTTACAGTTTAAGCAAGTTTTCTTTACCCTCATAAGGTATCTATAGATGTATAATAATCAGTCTATGAAAATAGCAGAGCAAACTAGTAGAATAAATTTTCCAGGAGAAAAGAAGATTTCCACAGGATGCTTTACCCTATAAGTATTTTCCTCAAAAGTTAAGATTATAAGAAAATATCTGTTCTTGTAGCTCTTACTTTCGAAAGTATTTACTACCTTAAAGTCTGTCACACAGAAGAAGACAAGAAGTGAGAGCAGTATTCAAAGCAAAGCCAGCACTTTCAGCAACCTGATAATAAAGTTAAAATACTTGCAAAAAAAAAAAAAAACCCAAAAACCAAAACCACAAAAAAGAAATGAACATACAAACAACAACAGCAACAAAACCCAACCAACAAAAACCCACAATGGAAAAGAAAATAAAACCAACAGAGAAGAAAACCAACCCACAAAACTCTTAAAACTGCTTTTGGATTTCAGTTTAGTCCAAATGAATTGTTTAGTACCGATAAATAAATAGTGATTTCATGATAGTGTTTATTTATTACCATTGAGATTTTATCTTGGAGCAAAATATGTAAACAAATACAAAACTCCAACAGTTTTGGAATTAAATACAGAACTGATATGAAAATTGTAATTCCCGTTGATATAGAAAACAATCTAGCCAGAAACTTAAATTAAGGTTGAATTTCCAGCCATCTGTATTGCTATAAACACCCTTGCTGCATGCAGAAATCCAGTCACAAAAGAACACTTCTTGTTCAAGGCTGATTTTTGTAAGAAAAACACATTTATTCATCGCATTTATTTTATATTGTTTTAATTATCCTAACAATATGGTCATTCAAAGAAAGGCATTCTTGACCATGAAGAAAAGCGTGATGAGTGATTAAGATAAAAAATGTCATTTCAGAGTCTACTTTCTAAAGCTTCCCTCTTGCCAAGGAATTGACATCATAGGTGATGCTGGCAGCTTTGGAATATCATACATCATCTATGACAAAAGAGTTTCCGTCCTAGTTTGACAATAAATACTAATAATGTGTAATTAATTACTAGGTTTCTATTTTCCGTATTATTAAAAAACATTTAACAAATCCTCATAGCAACACTCTTTTCATTTTTCATGCAGAAAAAAGAACAGGCTGATGAGGCACTTTACATTTACTTGGCCAGCTGTGTCATCTGCTCCACTCAGGGCACACTTACTTGACTGTTTCCCCTCAAAGTCCCAAGTGCCGTCATCTGCTAAACTAAGGGTAGCTGCCTCTCATACCCTCCTGATCTCTTCTGAGGCCACTGGGGATCAGCTGGGACCACTGAACCTGCCCCAGCTGCTCAAGGGACTTCCTGCAGGGTTATGGAGAGCCCCTTTGTAAACAGCGGAAGCTGGGCACACAGGGTGATAGTGGGAGTGCTGGCTTGTGAGTTCTTCCCAGCTTACAGACCTTTGCTTTATCCCTCAAGGGTGCAGAGGGTTATGGACATCAAAGATCACCACTGCTCAGAAGGAAGGGTTAAGCCAATGCCTTCACAGAATGGTTGAGGTGGGAATGGACCTCTAGGTCCATCTTGTCCAAACCCTGCTCAAGCAGGGGACACAGAGCAGGGTGCCCAGGACCACGTCCAGGCAGCTTCTAGAGACCTCCAGGGAAGGATACACCACAGCTTCTCTGGGGAACTCTTAAAATTCTCGGGCACCCACACAGTAAAGAAGTGTCTTCTTTCTCCCTCTTTGAAATGCATAATTGGAGAAAGCACAAATGGAGGTAATGAAGAGTGGGCAGGTGCTGGAGGCAGAAGGCTTTTCAGAAGTGAGAAAAGCGTGATGTGCTTTTGCTGTTTGATCCAGCCATTTGGCAGGGTCGTGTAGGCCATGAGCGTCAGGTCTCGGGCAGCAGGAAGCTGCAGGGACAGCCGTGCAGGTGGCAGCACTGCCCTGTGCCACTCACAGGCAGATCCTGCTGGCTCTGACCTGCCTGAGCACCTGGCCTGGGCCAAGGCATTGGGCAGTCAGAGGAAGCCGTGGGGCACTTCATCAAATGTACTTACAAAACCACAGCCACAACTGATGTCACACAGTGAGAGAAGCAGAAGCTTTTAATGCCTCCATGGGGATGAGGCATGGAGGAGCAGCAGTTTTCTGCTCCTTCCTTTCCCTGCCCTGACCTCTGTTGGCTTTCTGCTTCGTGTGCTGACAGGGGACAGTGGAACTAGCCACAGTGCAAAAGGTTAAGAAGCTCAGTTTGATGGAGAGTGCTATTTAGGCCAATGCAGGCTTTGAAGCAAACAAACCAAGTCACAGAATTTTGGGACCAATGCCTACAAGTTTGGTCATGATTGAATTTACTGCACTGGGTTAAGAATTTATAGGTAAAACTCAGTAGAACAGAGATGACTGGCAAGGAGCTAGTGGTCAGAAACCTATAAACATTAAGTATATGGATGAACAGCAAATCAGACAGTGCTGCTCCAGTTCCTTTGCCATGCCAAGCTGCTCCCTCTTTGCATGTACGGAGGAAAATGCTTTTCCCTAAAATACATTTTCATACTGACAGATCTACACAGCACAGCTTCATCTCTGAAATGAACATTTGCACTGATCTTTTCCATGCTTCTGTCTCTAATTTTACCTCTTTATTGTGCTAACTCTAAATTTCCATTCCCATTCTCTTCTTCTGCAGCTTTTGGACAACTGGGCTTTTGTCCAGGCCTCTACTCATCTTTATTCATTTCCTTTTGTTTTTCTTCACCAGTGCTTTACTTCACACTGGATTTCTCTCCTATCTCGTGTTCTCTCTCTCCCTGCATTCCTATTTGTTTCCCTCTCTCTCTCCTCCCTCCCTCTCTCTAATAATATCTTCTCTCACCTCCCCCAGACAGGGAACTTTTGGTTGTTTTTGGTTAAATAATAAAATTATTCTAACTACCATTTTTCTCCTTTTCTCTTCAACCTATTGTCTCTCTTTCCCTTCTTTCCTGCTATACTTCATTTGCTTCTCTATTGTTTAATGTTTTGACCTAGTCCCTTCGTGTCTATGTCTAGTTAACCTTTCTACTTCTTTGGCATTTGTATTTTAGAAAATGCTAGATAGTCCTGTTATATGCTGAACAGATTCCAAATTCAGCTGAGTTCAGTGGATGCTGAATGGTGTTCCCCATGCCATAGACCGTGATTTCTCTTTTTCTCTGTTGCTTTCATGTACACTTGTTGTCATGCTTCCCATGCCACTTTTTCCTTTGCTACTCAGTCTCTTCATTCTCCCTAGGTGATTATCTGTCTTCCTCCTCATCCTCAAACTACATTTCTTTTTTTACATTTAATCATAATTTCAGCATTACTTTAGTTTCATGAATAGTATGAGTTTAATTATATTGATGATAGTGATTTTAATAAAATATCTATTAGATATAATAACAGATACGTATTGTGTATAGTAAGATAAAAACAAATTTATAAATTATTTTAAAATATTATTAAATAAAAATGTAAGATTTAATAAAATGTATAGATACAGCACATTTATTATCTGTACAACATTACAGAGTAAATGTAAATATCTTCCTCAATATGTGAATATTTTGTATATCTGTCATCGAAACAGATTATATTTTAAAATCTATTGTAAGTAAACATTTTCAGCCATGGAGTTTGTGGAAAATTCATATTTTCATTCCTTCTCTCCCAAGAGGAAAAATAATATTTCATTTTAGTGGAATATAACTAAATACCATATGCATATACTTATAAAATATTATATATAAAACTCTGAATCTCATAATCTGCTTTTAAAACAGTTTTTATTTTCATTACGTTCTATTTAGTAACGCATATGCCTTTCTCTCTGCATTTCAGTAAACTGCTGGCGCTTTCCACTAGCTGTGTAAACTTTACTGACAAACACCCCAATCTTCCTTTGCTTACAAGAACTGTTTTCCTTTTGGCCTTCCAAAACAAGCTTCAAAGCAGACTGTGTTGCAAGATCAATGTGTGGTGTACCAAAAATTTTCATGCAGTTGCATGAGAGTAGTACAGGAAAGTGCCTTCTCCAAAGATATCCTACCATTTAACCCAAATACAACTGCTATTTGTATTTACCCCTGGAAGACCTCTACTGTTTTATCAATGGAAATGCTGTTGAGAGAAAAAAGTAGCATATTAAAAGTTATTTATCATTGACCAAGAAAACTCTTGGTCATACTACTTCTGCTGTTTGACAGACAAATAGTAGGAAAAGTCTGAAAGTGAAATGTGCCAAATGGTTTCCGTCTCAGTCCTGTAACTTTGAAGCCCTCATTAAGTACTAAACCCAGAGAAGATTTGACTTTTGAAATTCTGGTGGACTTAAATATAGTTATTGTAACCTATTTCTTTTTAAGAAGATAAGTGTTAGGGTGAGGTTGGGTGTATCAATTGTAAATTAAACATGAAAGTTACCCAAGAATGTTTGCAGTCTGTGCAAAATGCTCTACCATGAGATAGGAAGGAGGCATGGAAGCAGATGCTGGCTTAGTTTTTACATTAAAACATCCAGTTAACAAGGTACAACCAAAAGTGCTCATCTGTATTTTGGGCTGAAATCAGCGTGAAGGATGAATGCTCTGCTAGAACACACCTTTGAAATCCAGGTGGGCCAGAAAAAGTCATACACTGATAGGATAACATGAAGCATCGATTTTCTGTTTCCCCCTTCATTCCTTTCCTCCAAATCATGTTTGGAATTCACTGAATAACATATTTGACTAAACTGTACCGGTCTACTATGGCATAAAATTTTCAGGAAAGAGACAGTCCCCTGCTTTGTTAATTTGCTTCAGTAGTTAATTGCATTTTTTAAAAATTAAGACTTGATTCTGTGTATTTGAGGCATGATCATATCCCTTCACATTCAAATAAGCCCAGCTGTGCTTATCATCACATAAAGCTAACTCAGCTGAATGAACAATAAACCAAATAAATGCTTGTCTTTAAAGACAATGGCTTCCGTGTGCAGGTCAATCTTTAATATTCATAGTGATGCGGAGCTGGTAAAATAGTTACGCTATATTAACATGACTGTTGGGACAGCTGTTGGGTTTTTTGTGCCCTTAAATACTGGGCTGTAAGAAAAGCAAACAGGAAAAGAAGAATAGTCAGAGATAAGCCCTATCTTGACAAATGTTTAAAGATAGTATGACAACTAAGGCAGAACTAAGGAATATACATGTACTGCCTTGGGGGGGGGGGGGGGGGGGGGGGGGGGGGGGGGG
>JANHGO010003372.1:0-27317 GCA_024606505.1 Aquila spilogaster | reverse complement strand
CGGCACCAACGCCGTAGGTGGCTGCTGGAGCAAGTGTGTGGTGGTAGGGGTCTGCAGCATAAACTCGTCCGTAACTGCAAAGAAAATAAAGTTGAAGATTAATGGAAAAAAATATAACCAAATATTATCAATATTAACAGAATGGTTGTAATGAAATATTCCATTCTACTCAAATTCATTAGAAATAAACTCACTTTGCAGTTTCAAAAGCAACTATTCTTTGGGAAATGTTAAGGCTATGAATGACAATAAATGCATAATTAGCTTTACTAGACTATTAAGAATCAGCAGCGGGCTAAGGAGGGTGGCTTGTAGAACAACAGGAGGCAATACGTTTTACAGAACGTACTTATTGTGTATTTTCACTCTTTCTAGAGAAGAGACAGCGTCATACTAAGCCATGATACCTGCACAGCTGAAGCCTGAATTTTCAGCCAAATTCCTCCTACAAACAAGCTTAGACAGTGACATAAAAATCAGATTTTTGACATTTTTCCTTGTACAAAATCCATACTGTAGGAACTACTTCAAAGCTCCTTTACATGAACACCTGAGGAATTTGCTGGCCCAGCCCTCCTCTTCACCTTGAGATACATGGCTTCGTTTCACAGTCCAAGTCTGAATACAGTTACCAATAGTGAGACAGACATGTCAACTACACAGAAGTTTCCTTGAACGCCTCGTATTTTTCTGTTATCAAATAATTTGCATTTGAGATCAGGTTTCACATATAAAAACAAAAACGAACTTGAAATTATAGTGGTGTCTTTCTCAGAAGACCTAACTTGGTAAGCAAATTAAGTTTTAATAATATTGTTGATCTCTCTCTGAAAGATGTTGCTTTCAGCTTCACGTGAACAGTAATCCCATTCTATCTCATTCTGTATAGCCATCTTATTTTTCAGATACAAATGCAAACTTAAGGTTTTTTTGTTTTCTTTTCCTTTTTTTTCTTTTTTTTTTTTCCGGAAAAGAGGACACACCCTATTTTATATCATGGAGTTGATACTTCACAAGTGGAATTTGATTAGATTCCTATACAATCAGCTGAGAGAGGAATGTTTGCATGGCAAATGCATGCAATCCTACACCACACTCTAGTGCGAGTCCTGGACATAAGGTAGAGAATTAAGTCCAAACTAACAGAACTAACCACTCCTACCTACCTGGTGACATCCTCGAGGAAATAGCATAAACTTTAGCAGACAAAATAGTCTTTATTCTCCATTCACTGAGCCAACATTTTTAAGAGTATGAGGGATTAATTGTGTAAGGAAATCATAAGTAAACCACTTTTTGGGACAACTAGGCTATATAAAAGAGGTTCAACTCTGAAAAGGCAGATACTTGACATAAATGCCTCTTACTACCTGACCAACATCAGGGTCAGAGATTTGCAGGTGATATGTTTTTCCTTTTCCAAGGCTATATAACCACACATCTGGATGAAAGAACAAACAAACAAACAAAATAGAATAAGGTTCAGTAAATACAGTCTTCAAAGTGTATGCACATTGACTGGCAGGCAATCAGTTCTGAGTAGGCCACTTTTTCCATGCTGCCACTGCAGTCCTTTAAAATCTGTAAGCATTTTACAGAGTTGAGCTCTATTACTCTTGTGTTTTATACTGCTCGTGAAGAAGGACCAGCACTTTTCCAAATTAATGTTTGACTCCTTTTTTCACAACACTGAATAATTTTGAGGGTCACATTTTCACATTAACATGTCTGGGCTTAATTCTTAGAGATCCCAAACACCTGCAGCCCCAGTTCTTCAGGCTTGGCCATTCTGAAAAGCAGCCACGCATGGACCTACTTGGCAATCGTGCTCTGGTTGCCAAGAAATAAAATGAGCAGTTCCTCTCCTTTCCTTTATCCCAAACTTAAAGGTTTGCAGTGAAATGTTTCTGTGGCATTTTACATTAATAAAATAATGTAAAAATATTTTGTGACAATTATTATCCTTTAAACTTTGTAAGTTTAAATCCACATACCATGTTAAATTTCAAGGATGAATTACCTACTACTTTCCATGGAAATGTTGAGCAAAGGCTAAGTGTAGTTTATATCTCCCAATAAAAAGTTCTACAGTATTCTGTGGCAAAATCTGGATGTTTCATTGCAAAGGAAAACCACAGTGGCTGAATGTCTTCAGTTGTACTATCTCATTTACTCAGTAAATTCAACTTTCTGTTAGGGGATAATACCTTAAAAAGGAATTAATCTATCAAACTTTTGAAAGTACTAGAAGTTCATGAATGGGGGCTCTAATTCTCACCAAAGAAAGGAAGGGAGAAAGAAAGAAACGGAGAAGGAAAGGAAGAAAGGGGGAAAGGAAAAAAAAATGGAAAAATAGTTCTGGTCAGCCCACTGGGTAAATGTCACTTAGTAATCCTTTGAATTGGAAAGAGTTCTTAGTGCAGGTTTGGCTCTGGTCACAAACTCTGCAGCCTCCTCGGATAGAAGAACTAGAAACTTTGCAATGTTTCCCTCCAAACTGGGATATGAACACTACAGTAGTACAGCAAATTTAGACCTGTAAGAATCACGTTGTAGTGGAAGTCAGTAACTACACTGGGACTTACTGTGAGCTTTTTTTCACTGCTCTGATCCATGTGGTACTGCAGGGCTGCATTTTGACTCCATACTACGTCCCATGATTGCTGCAGAATATATAATAGTGCCTTACAAAACCAAGAGCACATTGAGTCACCCATGGCAAGGAATTAAGTGGCTGAATCACAAGGCTCTCTTATAAGTAGGAAGGAACGAGTTCCAACAGTGCTGAAGTTTTATTAAATTAGGTGTATATTTAACCAAAGTCATCACTGAAATGATGAACAAGTATTTAACAATGGTGAAATGAAACGTTGCTATTAGTATTACAACAATCCTCTACAGAAATCCGAACAGCTAAGAGGAAAACATGGATAAATAAATATTTTAAGCTATTTCAAAAGAAAGATGACAGTTTCAACCCAGTATTTTTTTCCTATTGTGTAAACAATGCTTTTTTCTTTAAACAAAAGAGAGGTGAAATAATCCTAATGTAAAAATTGTGACCTATCTTAATCCACGTTCCGTAATGTTTTACTTTAAGAGATGCTGTATGTTTGTACTGTTGTACTAAAATAAAAATAGTATTTCAGAATCAGCAATGCTTGCAATCTTATTAAAATAAGAAACTAATTTTTTTTTTCTTTTTTTACAGGATATTGGAATTCTACTTGAATAAATGTTTGCAATGTAAACATGGAACAAAATGTAAGAAGTGTTCTTCCAAATCATCTCTAAAAGAAAATAAAGTACACAAAACTAAATTGAAAAATTCTCATTCCTGCAACCTCCTCCATGCACTTGATGCATGTAAGCACAACCCTGGAAGAATATATTTCCAAAGGAGAGAGAATCCATGCTCAGATATTATCCGGGAAAAATGCATTGAAATTCCTCTGTGATGAATAGACTTTTTTCTCCTCAGGGTGACCTCTACCTTCAGAATATGATGGTTTTATTATGATTAATAAATTTCATTTCCACAGAGGAAAGGAACAGTGTCAGCTTAAACTTAAAGCAAGTGGGTTTCTTTTTAAATGCTAATTTTTAAACACGCCTATGCATGACACCAAATTTAGAAGCTCAGAAGGTTAGCAGAATAGATTCTGATTTCCAAGCTGAGAATAGTATGGATTTAAACTATATTGTCACATTGGAAATCAGTAAGCTAGTGCAGGCACATATATGCACATGCAAATAGCAAAGTATTTTCAAAGAATTAATAGTTATTGTGCTCGTATATTCTACAAAATCTTAAATCAATACCAAGTTGTACACTTGTAAATTCTTGACTCAGAAACACAACTGATGAACAATTCTGATGCACCAGTAATGAGAACAAAGTAAGCTCCACTGTTTTTCAGTATGTGTAGAATAAGTATTCAGAACACAGCAGGAAAATATCCCCTAATGTTCGCTAGCATTTTGTTTCACTGGCACTGTTTTTTAACTATACCAACACCTTCCTGTGGAATACTGAGAAAAAAAAATCAGCTTTGAAATGCCAACATCTGTAGCACTGTGGCTGCAAACTATTTACCAAAAGCTCAACGCTGAAATCTTCTGCTCAGGTTATGTCTCAATTTCTTCAGCTATTTTCATTACATGCTTTAAAATTGCTTAAATATTGCTTAAAAGGGCAGTTTGTTGACCTATGCTAATAGAAAAAGAGAATTGGAGCCATTCATTTTAGCAAGGTCTCTGAAATTAAATCTCTCTTTTTAAATCCCTAGTACTAGGTATTGCTGGAAGTTCTTAAACAGGAAAGTATGCCTTTCTCTAATTTTAATTACCATTTTAGGTTCTTTGGTACTGTGGTTCTATTTCCGTATACATCTAGGACAGTGCGGAACTCTGACACTCACTGGAAATGTTTGGAAGCTCCTTAATTGTATATCTACTGTAGGGTTTAATGACAACATCAATAAAGGAAAATTCCGAGTATAGAACATGCAACAAGTTAAAACATTTTCCTCAAGTGTTGCAAAATATGCACATGAAATTATATTTACAGATCTCATTTTATATCTTTTTGAACTCAACCATTTTTCCCTATTTCTTAAAAGACTGGAAGACATTACTAGAACTACAGGAAATGATGGTTCTGTTCTTAAATAAAAACAAAAGTTTAAACCTCAACCAGTGGTCAAGTAAAAATTAAAACTGAAAATAGTGTAACAACCTATTTCTATGATCTAACTCCCTGTTACTTGCCATATTACCAGCAAAGCATATGGATCAGCTGGGAAGCTCACATTTCTAGCTCTCCACAATATTACTCATTTACTAGCTTTGATTTATAATTGAACGATCAAGTCATAAATTCACTGCTTCTTCAGACCTATGTGTATTGAGTCTTCAGAAAGAATAAGCTTAAATTACCAAAATACTTGCACTGACACTTATTACTAAATTTTACAAAAAGACAGCTGAACAAGTCAGCATTCACTAGGTATGAGAAGACAGAATATCGTGCAGAGCAGTTTTATATTCCTGTCTTAACTCATCGCCTAGGAAATGAGCTCTATTGTAGGATGTGCCTCTTGCTCTTCACAAGTGGCACGGAAAGGGCAATCCATATCTTCCCTCCAGAACTGAAGAATTGCAATAAAATTGTAGACAAAAGATACGAAAATTTTAGTGAAGTGTTGGAAGGAATGCAAGGAAAGAAATGGTTACCAGCATTATCCAGATAAATTATTCCAGCAACTCACTAAAACAAGCTGCTTTCCTTTCGCTCACATGACTATGATATTGGCACTGTGATACCAAAACCAGATGACAGCAGCAGCTGGAGCTCCTTTGTGTGCACACCAGAGACACAACATATCCCTGGGCAGTATTTTAACCTCAGTCACTCACCACTTTGCAGCGGTGGTAGTCCTTTTACCTGAAATTCTTTACCGTGGTAGAGTGGTATCTGCTTACAGTATCCAAGGCACGTGCAGATAAATATATTAATTAATTTTGGATATTAATATCAAACAAATTTAGGCATTCTGTCACCTAAGTGAGCAAAGCGTCTCTCTAAATATCTCAGAAGGAAATGAGGAAAGGAGTCTAGCCTACCTGTTTTTACAGAACACTGAGGAAAATGTTTTAAAGTAGAAACAGTTTCCAGTCATTTTCCTGATTGTAAAGGTTAAAAATGTTTACATTCTTCATGCAAAATTTTAAATGCACAATATCAAAACTTAAGACCATTCTGTACTAGAGGACCACAAAACATTCCTTCATATGCCACTTTCCTCTTCTACTGCTGATAACGCTTCACAGATTTATGTTGCACAGCAAAGAGGGACTTGGAAAGATGTAGTACTGATAGACATAGCACAATGAAACAGCAAAACTTCAAGGTGTACTGCAGTGCAGAACTCCTGCATATCTTGAAGGCAGGATTTCCTGTTAGTATAGCATTACCATCCCTAGGTTTTCATAGAGATGAAGAATTTTTACCATAGTCTGCCACATGAATAGGGAAATAAAAGATTTCCATGAAGGGAACTTCATAAGTACGTTAGTGATAATATTAGAAGCAGGCCTTAGGTTGGAACCAGGAGAAAGCTAAGAAGCCTACTCAGAAATACCTACATGCAGGGAAGAATTTCCACCTCTTGACTTCTATTTATGTCACATCTGAAATTGTCCAGTTAATTATGATGCCTATTATTATTCGGCTCATTAATTATTGCTCATTGATGGGAATGCTTTGCAGAAATTTCAGTCATTGATGTTCAGACATGAATTTTTTTTTTCCTGAATGCTAACTTACAGCTTTGTTTGAAGCTTGTTGAATGCATACAAAGTTCAGCTGCCACACTGTTAAACATATAAATAAATTGGCAGAAATACAAAGGTGTAACACTGCAACACAGGTGATGTTCCTCCTGTGTGGGTGCTGAATCAGTGTTGTAGAACTACCCCAGGGACAGACCTCAGGCAAAAGCTCCGTCTCAGATTTCAGTCTCCCCATTTGGATTTACAAAAGGTCAAAGGCAGCTTCCACAACAGTATGGGGACTTCACTTGACATATGCTTAAAAATATAACTTGCTATCAACAACCCATTTCTGAATAATCTCCTCGGGAAGACAGACTATCTATATACACAAATGTTCATAACAAAAAGTCACTGGGGAAACTGAGGCTTTGCCATCAACTGACATCTATTAATCTGTCAAATTTCAGAGAAAAACAAGTATTTGTCTGATCTGTACACCATCTGTCTATTACTGCTGTTGTTATATGTTGGGGGCACTAAGTCCTAAATAACTTCTCATCTAGATCATTAATAAATACAGACACTTTCTACATTAACTTTTAAAGCAGTCTGTTGTGCTTGTGAAGTTCAGTAAGTACGTGTTAATTTTTTGGTTGCTAAATGTTTTAAACGTAATATGATAAGCTTGGTTTTAAACGTAATATGATAAGCTCGGGATATTCATACTGAATCCCTGTTTATTTAGTGCACTGCTCTACAGTCATACATACATGCACACACACAAACCAGCTTTCTTGTGTACTTTTTTCTGTCTATCAGAGAAAAAATTCTAGTTGCTTCATTCAAAAAACAGTACAGGGGATGTACATGTGCTTATAGGCACTTGTTGAGGGCAAATACAGATTATTCACTATTTCTGTTATCAAAGAAGCTTCACATTGCAAATCCTCCATTTACAAATCACAGAACCTCAGCTTTACTTAATCTTGTCATGTTGTCACAATTGACTAGCCATGCGAGCTGACCTAGAACTGTAAGCATAGGGAAGGTAAGCTGTCAAAGAGATAACGACAAAGATGCCAAAAGGTCTGCTAGTGTTTTCACTCGGTGAGAAAAAGAAATTAATCAAATTTTATGAAAGAAGAACAGTGGATAACTGAACTGTTTACTGATTTTTATCAACTGATCCAATAGCTGAGCATCTTTACCACAACTATCGACAGCAGTAAAAGCAGTAACAAATAGAATACTGCTGTTAACGGCAGCAGTAAAAAGAAATTTCAACTGCCAACGTGAAGGACACTGGAATTTATAGAAGTTTAATAATGTGCATTAATACAACATTCCTCAGTCTTTGAAGAGCAAAAACCTCAGTATCTGCTGTTTTTCACAGGAAAAACCAGCAGAAGCCTAACTAAATTCTAGCACAAAGACCTTAAAAATGCTCCTTCACCTTCATTTTTGATTGATTAGTGAAAGAGCATAACATAATAAAAAAAATAGTCCTGTAGGAAATGGTTATTTTCCCAGTCAATTTGCTTCAAGAAATGAAATGAAGCAAAGCGCACAGAAGTGATATCAAAACAAAAACACCTCTCACAACTGAACCTGTATCTTTACACAGTAATTAAAAAAGGTTATGCAAACCTCTCTAAAAGAGGTTTTCCAAAGCATTTTATATAATATCTACTGTTTGGAAATTCCTTTGAAAGATCATAATCGGATCGATATCTCCTACCAGAAATTGGAACATGTCAATGAGATGTACGCAAGCACGTATGGCAAAATTTGACCAGATATAATTATGTACTATAGCAGAGGTAGGCCACCTTAAACATTCTATGCACTTTTTCTAATATTAATTTCCTTTTAAATAAATGTGACCATATTTGCTATTGTTTCTCAAATTAAATTTGTGGAAGTGTTCATGCTTACATTTTAATGCTAGCATGCACTAAAATCGCAAGGACTTGAACAATCGTATTCATTAAAAACTGCCAATATTCTTTTCAAACTTTCGATAGCACAAATGTTTGTTCTTTTATGCTACCTGCTTTTATGATGGATTTCTCCTAGAGTTGAAAATTACACCTTTCCACGTGTTTAATCTGTTTTTGAGAATTCATCTTTCTCCAAAGAGAGGTCAGTAACTCAATCCAGGACTACAAACTTCTAAAGCTTTATAATGCATTTCTTTTATACATACACACACTCCTGCCTCATGGGGATGGCTCTGCCCAAATATGTAAATAAATACAGCTACAATTGGATAGACGTTATATTCACTTCCACCATACTTCATTCTGAATTCAGGTGTATATATACCCTTGCCTTTCTCTCTGTTATTTCAAAATCATAAAATGCATATACTCTTGGGGGAAAAATACTATTGGCTGTGCAACCACACCGGATTTTTTTGCTTGTAGATGGAAGTTATATGACAGTTAATAACTACAGGAAGAAAGTAAGAATGGTATAAATATAGAATAACGATCCTGTTCTGTTCTAACATAAAAATCATAAAATGCAGGTACATCCTAGAATAAACTTGGAAAAGACACTATAAATATTTTTTCCTTTAAGAGCAATAAATTTCAGCTTTACAAAACCTTAAAGAAAAAAATATATTGATTACAGATTTGAAAAGATAATTTGAAATATTAAAGATACAAAATTAACTGTGTTCTCTAGCCAACATGTAAATAAGACATGTTTTTATTTTGAGTCTCCTTCTGACTTAGAAGAAAACTGATAGGGTAAGATTCCCTTTGCCCCCATCAGGCAGAAAACTCAGGATTAATTCTCCTCTAATAAAACCATTGTCAGAGTTCTGCTAGAGGAAATTCTTCAGAGATCCTTGTTAAAATTGCATCAACAAGCTGAAAGGAGGTTTCAGATAGTTTCCCTACCTCTGATCTAGCTCAGGTCTGTTTGCATACTCTTTAATCATGCCTTCCAGAGAAGATCTATCCCAGAAGCATAGAACTTCTCTTCTGAAGAGTAATTATTTTTAGCTTCAAAATGCTCTGCATAATAGAGCAAAATATTTAAAAATTTCCCATGGAAGGATCCCTCTGTCACACACTTGCATATTCCTGCATATATTTTCTTTATATAATGTTCATTAAAGAATAGATATACATACATGAATAGAAATGTATATATTGACGAATTACCCTATCATGCTTGATATCAAGATTACTTCATTCCTGAATTAGAAAAAAAAAATGAAAAAAAAAAAAAATAAAAAAGAAAGTCATGTGGCTTAGAGTTAAGTATTGCCTGGAAGGAATGATAAAGCATTAGAAAGAGAAGAGTGAATATTACCAGTAGAATCACCCAAGATTCCCATTTCCATTTGACAGTAGAGTTCCAACCAAAAGTTTACTTGTTATATAGTTATTTTAAGTCTACAAACATGTATATTCTTTACAAGGAAACAATACAAACACACATGTACTCACATTTCAAACATATAGCATATTATCTGACACCAATTTGGCAAACACTTGAATTACTCTAATTGAGTTTAGGAACACTACTAGCATAAAATATTGTATCATAGATGTTTTGTGTGCATCTGAAAAAATCAAATGACAGCTACTGCTCTGAAAGATTATGTATCTATGTATACTTCACACATTGAAACACAAAACATCAGATAATAAGAATGAATGTCAGTTTACAGATTTGAAAGGTCAAATGCAATTTTGGTAACTTGTTCTGTAATGGAAAAGGTGTCAGACCATGGTGTAGCTGTTGTTTTTTGTTTTTTTTTAATATAGCCAGAATTCCTTTAAATTCTATCACTAAAATTTAAATATACAAAGAACAGAAATCAGAGGCTTTCATTAGCTTGCTGCTTCAGATCATGTAACAAAAAAAGACCCCTAACATTACCTATGTGTATCATTGTATCAAAAACATATCGAACAAAAACACCTTAGTTACTGAATCAGCTCAATAGAGGTAATTTACTGGTAAACTGAAAAGTTTTAATAAATACACACAAAATCTGTTCTCTTCTGTGTACATTTCACTGCATTTTCTGATGAACAAGTGTACTGTATTTTTGGAATTTCAGTGCAGTGACATACAGAATAGGTATGGTATAGTCTGGACACTTTTATTCTGCGTGAACTGAGGGAAAGAAATGTCTACAGGTGGAAGTATTGCTTAGAAGGGTTCATTCTGCAAAACAGCAAATGTTTTCAAAACAAGAAAATTATTAAAACCATATGTGTGTTTTGAGAACTCCAAGTTAAAAAAGCTGCAAAAATGAGTTTATCTATACTCACTCTGCAAGGCATAGGTTTATAAATTAGTCGTCTCCCTACTGCAGTTCACTATCATCCAGAACAGAGCGGGAAGCACAGATGAAATAATGAATACCAGAATCCAAATCAAGAGTCAAACGTTGCCTTCTCAAAATGCATTCTGCTAATGACTTAGGATTCTGAGAAATCTGTGTTACATCAGTTACATGTTTCCTTTTTAAGAAGAACTTTTCAGATTACCACTAAAAATACTCTGGCTACCATGCAGTATATTACTATCTTTGAATATAGTGACTTCAGCTATAGTCTTCTCCATAAATGTGCATGCTATGTTTGTTTCTATGTAGGTCACTATGACATAAGCAGAAAAGTCTTCACCTTTCATTTATTTCCACTAATGTAAAACTCTCTATAAATACATACATCTTAATACCAACATTTTGTGCCACACTATATATCCTTTCTTCCTTCAATACACACATCTCCATGACTTCAGCAGACTTTTTCACATACCATTATTGACAGAGTTTGGCCAACGCTGTTACTAAATATGTTGGCTTTTGATTTCTTATGTAGCAACATAACATCATCCTTACCTGTATTAAGTCTAACATTGTTCAACCTCTATTGATTAAAAGACAGAAAATCCCTTGATACGCTTTATATACTTATAAATTATCATTAATAAATATCTTTCAAAACATTGTTCTTTCTTCTGTACCCATGGCTTACAACAAGATAGTATACTAGCAAAGCAGCTAAGACTTTTTACTTAATAGAGAGTAATCCTCTGAAGATGCAGACCCTCTCTCCCACTATCTTATCCATAGGATAGACTTTGTGAGTGCTTTAGGGTCTGCAGTACCCTTGTGGGCAATATTTGCCCCCCAAAGAGTTGAAAATTATTACATCTATAGCACTTACAATGTCCTACACAGATCTTTACCTTTACTCTTTTCAGTAGTTTGATTTTTTTATTATTATTACTTTTGTCACCATCACCATGTTTGCACTATATAGTATGCTTTTATGAGAAGCTTTAACATAGCCTTACTTTTCTAGCCATATAATATTTAAACTGGAAATAAAACACCAAAGTCAGCAAAAATAACCTAATGTCTTTTAAATGGCAGAATCTAGACTCAAGCTATAAATTAATCTATTCAGAAAATTTGTATCATGGACTTTCCTATGCTTTCTCTTACGATTAAATGCAGCATGTGAAAAAGGATATTGAGACCTGGATGGATGCATCAAGAAGTATCAATGATTGTTACCTGCAGAGGTGTTACAAGAAATTTCATCTGCTGCAACGAAGACGAATTGATTTCTGCAAGAGAAGATAAAATTCACAATACTGCTTGCTGACTGGGAAATGTGCTAGCTGCCAATTGACTTGATGTGTACAGATGGGGTAGGGTAAGGGTGTTTAATTTCAATGAATGTAGCAAGAAAAAGTGTTGACGGATTTCAGTACTAGAGAGTTTATAAGGATCATGAGGTAAACATGCTGGGATCTTTCAAATGAAATAATGGTGATATCTGGATATGGACTATGTACAAACTCTTGCATTGGAAGCTTATGTTTAGTGTTACAGATATGTCATGTCAATATATTTATGAAGACTAATAAAAATCAAACTACATATTGATATAGGTACTAAAGGGCACTAATGGAAAATATGTAAAAAGTGTTTTTGGAAAAAAAAATTGCAATTTACTTCAAACATCTTAAAGGAGGATATCGAAAATATTTTTCTTTATATATGTCTAATATGACTGCAATCAGACAAAAATCTGCAACTTATTAAAAAAATGACATAGTATATTTTCATATACTGTCATCCAAATACATACAGAAGTGGTTTTTCTTTTTGTAGAATCCTAGCAGAATAAACTAGAAATATAAGTAATTTAATATAAACCTTCTCTTGCAAAATTCTTTATTTAAGCCAGGTAACATAAAAGAGAAATTCTAAATATTTAAATACTAATATTTCAAAATGCAGAAATCCTGATTTGCCCTTTCTAAAGTCAAAGCAAACAGGACATGGGTTAGTGGAAACCACATTTAAGGATGAACCTCAAGTGATTCCTTTATATATATACATAGCTTCCTTGCATGATGTTTGTGTTGTGCAGGACTAGTAAAGAAATTGGGTGTCATTATTTGGGTGCTATTATGCCCCAAATTGCAGCTAGTTCCTCCAGCCTGCACTGCTTGGTATGGTGAAACACTGAGTTTTGCACAGCTTTAACGCAAGAATACCATATAAGAAATAGAAGGAACTATGTCTAACTTTTCCTGAAGGCTACCTGGGAAAGCTCAGTTCTGCAAGATAATGAAAACTCTGTCAAGCATCACCTACTCTGAAGCTTCTACTGAAAGCTATTCAGTTGAGGAGAGAATGTATCTTAGGCATAACAGACTTAAGCCCTAAGAGAACAAACTTATCTCTATTACTTCACCTCCAGTGTATTAAAGATATTTGAAATTCTTGTTTAAAAATCTGTGAGGCTTTCTACTTAAAAATTTACATTTTGAAAAACAAAGTAAAAAACCAAAGTAAAAACAAAACAAAACTAAGGAATATGTAATCTGAACCACAGGGATAGGATTTAAGATCAGAAGTAGTAGCTTAGTACTGCCTCCACCTTATCTTAGAGACAGCAGCACCTGCAGTCTAGTGTGAATGAGTTTAGTGACCAAACTGTATTTTCCATTTAACTTTCATTTTCATTTGGATGTAGTAGGCAATTTTGTTGTTTTGCCATCTATAGTAGTTTAACAAGCTAATGAGATCTATCCTGCACATATGCTAACAAGATAAATTTTAAAAAATGAACAGGAATAAATTTATCATAATAAATACAAAACGACTCCATAATTCATAGATAGCATACTTTATCACTCTATTTACACATAACCACTTCTTTTATTATTATCTCCTGTGAAAATTATGTACAAAGAAACATAAAGATTCTTGCCTAACGTAAGCAATTCAGACGGATCAGCTACTGGCTTACAGAAAACCCTTTTCATTCAAGTCAAATTATAAAATTTTCCTTTCATCTAAATCAATTCTACTTAAAAACAGCCACAAAGCGGCCAGTTGAGAAACTCCTTTTCTCTATCTCCATCCAGAACATTTGTGTTCTTATGGAGCATTGTCTCAGAGATATTATATCTTCAGATGCCAAAGTACAGAACTATCTGTAAGAATAACGTGCAGGCTTCATTACTTATGGGAAGACTTGAGAATGCCAACTTTTTTTTTTTTTTTTTAAAGCAGAGATGTTACTAAAAGTGCTCTAAAATCTCACTTTCTATTATCAACTGTCTATTAATTACTAGTAGAAATTTAATTTTTAAAGATGTAACCCTAAAGCTATACCTATCAGAAAAAAAATATCTACCAGAAACATTCCTTGTCACACTACTTCCATTTACAAAGGAATACACTATCTCTGCTGTATTTTCATTTTATAACATTCATTTCACAACTCCATAAATTAAACATGAAAGTAAGGAAGAAGTTACATATTATTCCACACAGCAACTGCGTGAATGATAACATATTAACCTATGGACAGTAAGACTCGATGCTGGAATTCATTTTTTTTTTATGACTGTTAATTCTAACAATTCCAAGCACTTGCTTATTAGTTCAATAGCTTTAACGTTTTTATAGCAGCAGATATATTATTTAGTTAAAATTCTGTACTATTATTTACACAAACTTTGAGGGATAACTAAGAACGAGAGGTTCCTGTATCTCACCTGATGTCCAAAACAAGTATTATTCCTTAGTGCAAACAACCCATAATTTATAGGACTCCTGAGTTCAGCTGATCCAGTGATGCATCATATTCTATTTTACTTAAAGTACATGAAAAGTAGACCTGGAAAAGGGCAGCTCACCTAACTCAGTCCTTTGAAGCTGCAGGACTGTATCCCTCTAAGGCCAATTTTAAGCATTAACTGCAGTGAGTGTATAAAGCGTAAAACCTAGGAGTAAGGTATGGTGGAAATTTGTGATGCATTTTAGGTTGTTTTAGTGTTGCTCAACATTTCTACACTTTTTATTGATTGAAAAATGTACAAGAAATGTAAGTGGAGTTCCATAAAAGAAGTTCTACTCAATTAGTAAGATACAGAATTGATTCTCTCAATGTAATTTGTGTATTAACAAAGAAAACACAGGACGGAATTTTTGCTATTCTTATATATATATATATTTCAGGTGTAAAAGAACACATTTAAAATCCAGAGGGCTTTTCTTTTCCTTCAGTATTCTTTTTAAAGGAGTTACTAGTTGTGAGATAAACAGAAAGATAATTGAAAGAGTAATATTACAAATACATTGATTTCAATGTACAGCTGTATATACTCAACACTCCAGATATTCCCACTCTGGGCTGAACACAATCTTTTTAATCGCTGGAGCAGTACCCTTAGGGAGCCTGAGCTCTCTGATGTAAACCTAGACAGTGTGGGTCAGGAAAATGTACATCTGGGACTCAAAGTGGCTGTGCTCCTCCTAAGCAGCTATTTCCAAAGGGCTAATGCTTATGTGTAGTATTACTTCTAATCCTTTATGTCACTTTCCTATTCCTGTGAGTAAATTGAAAACTATCACAGATTTTTACCAGTATGGTAATGAAGCCAGTTTTAAAGTTGGAAATTACTGTCTAAACATTCAATATATTTCCTGAATTTGGACAGAAACAAAGGAAGAGGACAGCAAAAGTAACATGCAGTGATTTTGATGCTCAGTCTTACTATGGGATAGTTACTGAGACTGCACTACCCTATTTTTTTTCAAAATGGTTCATCAGTGTTTTAATTTCCTCTGCTCTGCCCCCATAAACCCCTCAGTACCATCCTAGCAGATATGTTCCTCCAAAGGATAACAAAATATTTTCAGGTTCAAATTTTTCTGCTGTTTAAAAATACTCTGTTCTAAACGAAAGCATTAAAAGACTTAGTTAACAGAACAGTAAACTAAAATATCTGAGCAAGTGAACAGCAGACATTTAAGTGAAGCTTAAGGTTTTTCATTATACATACTATATAGGGAAAAATATTACCAATTTTGTACTACTTCCATATGTGTTAGGCACTTGCAGAAATTAGGTGTAATGGACTATCCCACTGTTTTATTTTATACCGTATCCTAATTTTTTCATCATGCTTGTAATGCCACAAGTTAAATAAGAGGCCTAGCATTTCATAAATATTTTGTCAGTACTTGCCCTTGCCAAAATGGCGCACCTACCCACCTTCAGGAAGACCTGTTGTTTAGAGTCTTGCTTCTGACAAATCACCTTTCACTATGCTGAAATTATACAGAAAAAAACCTTCCATATGTTCATTCTTACTAATCTAATATGGAAGCTACATGCATATCAAAACTGAATTTACTTAAGGCCTTACATGTGAAACTTAGTAGTATCATGTCAACAGCTGTGCAGTACTTCTGCAGAAGTATTTTCTATTGGTATGTTTCAATAGCCTGGACTACTTTTTGAATCACTTTTAAACTGCATTCTGTAAGAGCTAGTTTCAAGTATGTGATATCTGCTATTTCAGTCAGATTTTAGTGTATATGGCTCTTCAGGAAAGAAATATTGCATTAACAGAATGTCTAATGAACATCTATGACTTTTCTTCAAACTTTTCTGAAATTTCCTTAATGCTTTTCATTCAACATAAACTCTATAAGCACTATTAACAGATCAGCTACTGGAATAACAAATAGGCACCAGAAAACACAGAGGCATTCTGGTTTACAACAAAATTGTATCTTTGATACAATAATGGAAATGTATGTTCCTTTACACATGGAAAACTGGGACCTGGAAGTGGAAGATATGAAGTGATTCAGAGAATGGGTCTCAAACACCCCTTTTTAAGATCTGATGGATAAAAATATCATGAAGCACAAATTCAATGTAATTTTCAGCACAGAAATCTCTGAATTTCCCCCCCGTGGATGTAAGAATTTATACTTGCAGGGCACATGAGACAAACTACCACGTGTTGCCCATGTCCTGTCTTCTTCCTAAAAGACTGACAGTTGAATTTTCAACACTGTTTATACTCTACACAGAACATGATTAAGAACAAAATTTTTACATACACATATAATTTAATCCAGCACTCCTAAAAGTCTGTAATCTTTGTTCTTGGAGCTTCCATAAAATCTAAGCCATAATATAGATCAAGTGGGATTTTACGAAATTAGGACTTCCCTTAGAATAATTACACTAAGAATTTTAAAATTTAAAAGAAAACAAGATCTCCTCACATACAGTAATTCTGTTTCATTAATCAGAATTCTTGGATTTCGCTTACTAACTTCACAAACTACACAGGAATCATTTTGCTTAACACAGAAGTGCAGCCCCCTCCCGACAAAAAGAATACAGCAACTGCTGTAAATAGTGTGGAATTACAGAGCACAAGAAATTAAGACGAAAGCAAACACAATACTGCAGAAGTTACAGTAAGAAGATTTAAATTCTGTGTAATCACTGACCGCCATGGGATTACACAGTCAGTATTTAGATTTCATGGACCAGAACCTCAGCTGGTAATATTGCTGCAGCCTAATGGAAAGCACTGACTTCACTGCAGACATTCCAACTTGTACTCTCCATGAATCTAACTATGTACTACAGCAATTATTTTTACCATAAGCGTTATGTAAGGTAAATCTCTACATTTCTCCATTATACTGTTAGAGATACCTGTTTTTTACTGAACGCTCTAAACTTTAAGACTTCAGTGTTCTGGTTAGAACTCTCATGTTGACAGTTCTTTTACCATGAATTACGACAGCTCACTGGTTGAAAAGTTTCTGCAATATTCAAATATGGACAAAGTTTCAGAATTTCCCTCTAAAACAATTTGCAAAGTCCTCCCCAATTCCCTCATTATGATGTCCTAAATTTAAGTATCAAGGCTATTAAATAATTCATTGGTATTAATATAACTATAATAAAAAGGTTGATTTTGATACTTTTGTGCTTTGCATGCCCATTAAATTAAGATCAAAGTACATTATCATACTCGTAGCATTTGTATGACAACACCAAGACAACTGAACAGCTTTACAGCCATATCCATAAGTTATATTAAATGAAGTATAAATAAAACCATCAAAAAAATGTTTCACGATTTACTAAGCTTAAACAACACTAATAGTAACTTGGTTAACTTACTGCGCATTAGGAAAGTGTATTTTACTTTCAGGCTAATTCCTTCAGTGCCAAGTGCTTACTATCCAAGTAATTTCTTGTTAACCTTAAGTACTAGCAATGATACCAAGTCAAAGAGGAAAATCAGATATTCTACTTTCACTTAGGTATTCTGCTTACATTGAGAAAGATAATGCATCTCCCACCTTCATTCCTGACCATTTCATTAAATGCTTGCTTCTGAATTTTTGAGTCTGGCCTTGAAAGTGTATGGATTAAAACTCTGCATCAATGTAGCTACTTCTGTCAATGCTACCTCTCAGAAAAAGGAAAAGCTCATCTTGGCTGCCCAAGCAAAGACAGCTCACCCATCTGCCAGGATTTAGCGGCCACTCCAGAACATTAAGAATCACATCTGCCTGCATGGATGTCTCATGTGCCCTAGAGTGTTTCTAATGGTACTAGAGGCCTCCTTTCAGGTGGCTCAATCAAGCCCTTAATTTGATTGCCAGGCCAGTGTTAATGCTGCAAGGTGAATTAGGAAAACAACTGCACACACTGTAGATACAACTCTTCCATGGTAACAGTATACAAACCTTCCCTCTCTCTCTTCTCATTAACCCTTAAAGACTGTATAATGATTCTTCATTATACAATTCTAGAAAATTGGCTCTATACTTTGGAGCTTACTATTGTTGCATGAAATATTTTTAATTTATTGCCAAAAACTTACACAATGTCTTACATCAACCACTAGAATTCCTATATATCTTTCATCTGTATTTTAAATCTGCAATACTTTATTTCCTGATTTATCTAGTTTTTAAATCAGAGCTATATACACATGCCTAGCTCTAATCCATATTATCTTCTTTATCCATGCAATTTCTCTATGTATGAAGTTTATAATATACATAGCATAAATACACTTATTAAAAGTAACACATTATAAAGAGTTTAAATAAGCATATTTATCTGCAAGAATGACACAGATTTTTAGATGGACCTTAACATTTTTATGTGCAACCTAAAACTAATAGACACAACTCTGACCATTGCATGTAACAATAAAATTCATATTGATTTCAGTGGCATAACTGCTCTAAGATTATTAATTTTACTATGATTAACATACTCTACACACTCAAACTAAATCTTTACTTCAAGAAGTAATCTTGTGCTCAGTGTCAGCAATGTAAACTAGTATCAGTATGATCAAGCACTGCTAAATCAAAGGTGTTTCTGAAGTTTTATCATTTATACGTGGAAATTTTGTCTATCTCTACGTTTTGGAAATGTTTTTCACTCTCAGCATTTTAAAGTCAGACTAGTGTAAATAATCAGTATTTATACCATAAAGAACATAACAATCACAGAATCGTAGGGGTTGGAAGGGACCTCTGGATATCAGCTAATCCAACCCCCTGCCAAAACAGGTTCCCAGCAGTAGGTTACACAGGCAAGTGCCCAGGCAGGCTTTGAATATCTCCAGAGAACAAGACTCCACCACCTCTGTGCAGCCCGATCCAGCGCTCTGTCACGCTCAAAATAAAGAAGATTTTTTTCATGTTCATATGGAACTTTCTGTATTCCAGTTTGTGCCCACTGTTTTGGTACATTTTTGGGTTAAACTCTGCAATTCAGACCTCAATTTTTGCTCCAAAAGTAATGCCTCCTATTTTTTTTTATGTTGGCCCACAGTATCAGAGGCGGATGTTGCTGGGATGGCAGTAGAGGTTGAACCCATCCACCAATACTACATGACATTTTGTTGCTGTGCAACAGAGGGCAGCAGAGGGGCAGTCTGACAGAATGACATCTGACATGGAAGTGCATATGGAGGAATAGTGTGTCACTGAATTCCTCCATGTGGAAAAAATGGCACCCATTGACATTCACTGATGCTTGTGAACGTTTATGGAGACTAAACAGTGGACGTGAGCACAGTGAGGCAGTGGTGGTGCATTTCAGCAGTGGCAACAGCGACATGAATTACAAGCCACGCTCTCAACAGCCCTGCAGATTTTTATGAGTGTGACATGCAGGCTCTTGTTCATCATTGGTGAAAATGAATAGCTAACATTGATGAGTATGCTGAAAAACAGTGTTTTTTCACTGAGAATTTGCTCTAGCAAACAGTGTTATCTTACTCTTTGTATGTTGGAGTTTCCATGGAAATAAATAGAAGTCATTACTTTCGGAGCAAACTATACATATGAAAAATACTACCGTGGTTGCCTTAACAAGTTGTTTTTTGGATACATTTGTAAACTTTCTTCTCCCATTCTCGCCATGCAGTATTGTTACAAGTTGCTGATGTGCTTAGAGCTCCTAGCTTTGTTCTAGAGGTCCACAGGTGTGTTCCTTAGAAAGCTGACAATTTCAATTTTTACGGAGAAAATTTCTATTTTAGTACCTAAGTAAATGCTTTGGAATTCTCTGAGGTGGAAAAAAAAAACTACAGTAAAAACATGCAAGACTGTAAACTTTCTGATTCTAAGTTTTGCCAACATAGTTATTTTAAATGTCTTCCTCTAGTATTTCCTTGCCTCACGTAAAAGACACTGTAAATTACATACCAAATAGATACGGACTAAATCCAACTAACTTCCTACTTTATTAAAAACATTTCATTCTTTGCCTCTTTCACAACGCTCTCAACTTCTTCTTGCTTTTAAGGCAGTCACAGTGAAAGTACTTAGGTTGACAATACTTATAGCATGTTCTAATCTGCCTCTTTGTGGTCTATCGAGTCAACGATCTGAAAACTAAAAACTGTATAATTAGACACTGACATGTCCAAAGGAACTGTTATGGTTTATCACGTCAGATGCACAAGCACTGACCCAACAGACTGTAACAGTTTTGGTCTGCTGGATTAGGAATCAATGTTTTAATAACTCCCTAACTCCATATTTATCCAGTCCGCTGAATACAACACTCTTAAAATTTTTCAAGTCACACTTTCTTTCAATATCCTCTGAGAGTGAAGAAATCAGTATGAAGTATCCAATAGATAACTAATACTTTTAAAATGCTGACCAAACATTTTTTCCTTCTTTTTAAAATGGTGACGTACGGAAGTGCATCAAAGGTATACGTTTATAATCTTATTTTAAAATATTCTAGTAAATAAATAAGAAATTGCCAAGTTTAAACTCTAAAACTGCTAAAAGAACTGATGTAGGTTAGATGTATGAAACAAGAAGAAAGCAAGGATGCTGAACTGGACATGTAAGTGTCAGTATAGCTGCTACGTTCATTTATTTGTGGAAAATAATAAGCGTATAGCAGCTTCTACTACCGTCAAGAAGGAAATCTTAGCAAAACTACTCAGCATCTTTAAAAATTGGAGCACTTTAGGAAGCCATGACCTGGAAATCAAGGCTCTAATATTCTTTTCTAGCTTCTTCCTTATTTTTTCCTTCGTGATTCCCAGCGTGGATATCACATAATATTTATAGTAATATTCTAGTCTTTCCTTGTCTATGGGGATTCTTAACATATTCCTTGATGTTACAGCGAGGTAAATGGGAATTAGAAGCAGGTTATGAAGAATACAATTTCTAACATGATAAATGTTTAATAGTAGGTTCTGGCCAAAGAACCCTAAATTTCTTCACTGCATTATTACCCCAGTTTTGAACCACTGGTGTTCAAAGGATATTACATGAACACTGATATCCCACACAAGTGAACTGAGCCTTCAAAGTATACGAAAACATACTAATTTTACCAAAAATTAAAAATATGTTCCAAAAATCTAAATATGTAAAACATCTATAGTATTTTAGAGTGAAATATGTTTCAAACATTAGAAAGTACTATATGCCAAACATTTTTATTTCAGGAAATTCCTATCAAAATGATCTTTTGATACCTTTTTTTCTTTTCTTATATATTCTCCTTATTTGTAATTACTCAATTTTCCTTTCTAGCTCCTTCACTAGAATCTGCTGTTTATGGCTATAACGTGAGTTATAAACTCCAGTCATTCCCAAAACCGTGATCTCAGTAACGAATATGATTATGAAATATTAATATGGTGCCATCAACACTCAGTTTGCCAGAGATCTGATATAGGGATAAAGATATACAAGCCTAAAAGATGCCTGAATTGAAATATACCTCAGTAACAGCAAAATGAGTGATTGGTTTCCTTGCAATATAAGGGAATAAACAAGCTTATCTACTATACAGGATAATCACAAAAAGCTAGACCGATCAAACATCACCACACCGAACTGATGCATTAGATCTGTTATATGTGTATCTGTAGTACCATACCTGATCAAAAAACTAAACACAACCTTTGCACCTGTCAGGATGCTAAGCGGTCCTTTTGAATTTCAACATTTGAGTAGCTCACAATAATTCTTGCTCAGTTATCATCTCCAGTCCCCAAACTTCTCCACATTTCTCAATGTTCATCTTACATATTGCAACATTCAAAATGGTTTGAAGGTTCCAACTGGTTGTAAAGATATTGCTGTATTTTATTCTTTTTCCTCTTCCAATTTGATTAATTTAGGAATTAAAAATAGGCATAAATGTTATTTCTCTTAAATCTTAAGATGTATGATAATGAAATGAATGAAGTACTACTGTTTAAAATATTAATCTTTCTATAAAATTATGTAATGGTAAATTAAACTCTCTGAAGATGCTATCATATTTTTCATGCTGCCAAAACTTTAGTTTTTAGTATATATCACTAGTAAAGTCCTCAAGAGGAGAAAAAAACGGTATAAATCTATTGCATTTTTCATGGTTTATTTGTATAGATAATCTTGAAATCTACAATATACAAAAGAGCACATTCATGTCTCCATCTACAGAAGCTCATATTTATATTTTGAGTATTTAATTCTTATTCTACTTTTTGATCCTTTAATAGGAATGTTTCTAGTTAAATAAAATCTGTACCTATTATCCTAATTTAGAATAATCTGAATAGAAATACCAAGCATTACTCTCAACTACTTGCACAAAGAGAACTGGAAAATACATTAAATTCTATCACTGTAGGCAATAGGACGTTGACAAAAATAAATACTCCACAAAGGTATTTAAAAAAACTTTCCAAAAACTTTTGGAAAATCAGGACTTTAAAGGGAGTAAGATTTCAAATTTGGGAAGTACAGAACTTTCATATGATAAAATCTCCTGTCTCAGATTATGCATGAAATTCTATGTATGATCACAGAACATGTAACACAAAACTGATAAAGAAAAAATCATACATTTTTATGCTACAAGATGTGTGCAAAATATTTTGGAATAACTCCTATTTGTTTTTCTTTAAAAAAAAAAAAAAAAGAAGTCAGCTTCCATTGATGAGAGATCGAAGGATTTAAGCCATACAACAAAATGGTCAATGGGAATCTCCTCATTGTTTATTGTAAGATTTAAATTGGGTACTATATTAAGGAAAAAAAAGGAATTAATGTCTACATCTGTACAAATTTGTGTGTGTGTGCGTGCACATGTGTCTGTGTGTGTGTGAGTTTGTGGGTGAGTGATGGATGGGGAATGTGTGTATATATATGAATCCATAATCATACATATATAAACACACAATTATTGAGTATTAGAGGGTTAGCAAGCAGTACAAGTGAACGGAGTCTGCCTTACAGGCAGGGATAGTTCATTATTATTGGGGTTTTGCTTTATTATACTATCACATACACTTTCATAAATATTGCTGACAAACTTAATAAGCAAGAAAGGAACATTTTTCTTACTCTGATCAAAGATGCAATAATCAAATAAAAAAACACAAAACCAATAGCCAATCAATGTGAATAAATCTGCCCATAGGCTTAATTCAAGCAAGCCATTCACTGAGCTATGTGATGGATCTGTCAAATCCAATACAGCATTACAGACATACTAGCAACATCAAGTGAACATGCAATGACAAAATGACAATACACCCCACTGCCATGCTTTGACTTGTTCTACCTCATTAATATGAAAGCTGATGACTTCGCTAGTTTCCCTTACTTCAGACACTGAGAGAAATCTAACAACTATATTTTTTATTTATAGTTTTGAAAATCTTACACAAAAGCTGAATAAAAGTTGTACTAGCATTTTGTTGACATCCGATTTAGTGTCTTTTACACATCATTATAATTACTTTTACAAGCATTCTCACTTTAAAGCATTGGGAAGCAAAGCTCCTGAATGACGAAGGGCATCTGCAGCCCAAGAGGTCGTCTTTTATCAGTTGGAAAAATTTTCAGAAACTTTTTAAATATTAGAAAGTTAAAAATTATTTTTTGATCCACTTGATCAGAGATCTTCATCTCTTTAAGTGCGATTTAGTATGATCAGAGATCACAGAGCAAAAATCCACTTTAAATTTTTTGAAGCTGTAGTTTGTGATTATATTGCTTCACCAATAAAACAAACTGCACTTTTTTGTTATTTGCTTGGTTATTTTTTCTTTTACAGTCCTAAGAAGTGACTGGAGAAATCTGCATGTCTTACCTTAACGATGAATTTGTTTTTAGGAATACATATACTTTGGTATTTTTCTTCCTAAACTAATGGTTTTGCTATGTTTTATTTCATGAGATTTCCTGTGCCAACAGACTCGCCCTTATTTATCTGTTCTTTCCCTATTTCCAACAATATTTCCAACCATGGCAAACAAGGATACCATCGCATTTCTTAAAATTCGAGCTCTGCTACAGTGACCACTGTACATTGAGTCAGTGTAGTCAGTGTATCCATTTTGGAATACCATATCTATCTGTTAACCTGTATTTTTAATTTATCAAAATATGTCTCCAATTTAAAGACTTTTCCTTTCCAGCTCCTGATTTAAGAAGCATGTCAAATATGGGACACTGCCATTCGTCATGTATATGATGTGTAGTCAAAAAAATAAAGTTTTTTCTTTTCTTTTCTTTTTTTTTAATATAAAGCAGGATTTCCAGGATACATCACTGCTTTAATACTAACTGGTTGCCACTTTATTTTCCTAGGCATTCTTTAAACGTAAACTGTAAGTATATTCCATCTGAAATTAAGTAGGGGCTTAAAGCAGCACTAGAAAGACATAGCATATAATCAGATATGGAGTCTTCAATATTGTCAGACAACGGTAGGTTACAATTACATTGAGAAGAAAAAGAAACAAGCAGTGGTACTGAACTGTATTTCTTAATTTTTGCAATTGCAGTATTAATGACTAGACTGAATTTATTAAAAATGAATAAAGAAGTTAGTAAAATTAACCAAACTCATTGTGAGTAATCAGAGGTATCCATGTTTGCATATAATTTCATATATGCAGGTTGCTATGTTTTGCTCTCTTTGGCAGTTTTAGGATTCTCCCATAAAGTTCAATTACAGTATTTGTAATTAACACAAGAAACCATATTCATCTGGGGGAAGCAGGTCAAAGATGATGGGTAACCACATTTAAAAAGAGAAGTTAAATTAAAAAAAAAAGATCTATAATTCATTTAAGGTATTTAAAATTATGCAGCAGTCAGGTTATTACAATTCTAATTATACACAAAATGTATCTGAAAATTAAGCATATTTTGAAAGAAAAGGAATTAAGGGCTGTAACAACTGCATTACTACTGACACCATCTCAAGCTTTCTTTACAACACTTAAGGACACTACCTTTTCCTTAAACAATTTTATTTTCAGCATAACTCTTAGTGAGGTTGACTTTCTACCCATAGCAGAACATGCCACCAGATGATTTTTTTTTTACCTTACAGCATTTGATTTATGAGAAGGTACCTTATTCATAATTAAAGCATTTAAAAGTCATTTTGATATTGCTCAGTTTCATTATATAACATACGGATTTTTCAGAAATTCATTTATCTGTAGGAATAATCAACCTATAAAATGATCCGGGGAAATCTGAATTGTGGCCAAAAATGACTAACCATGGGAGGTTATTTTTAATTTTGTCCTTTCAACTTAGCACGTTTTTAGGATTAGGAATTCTTTTGCATTGTAAGCTTAGAGAAAAAATCTAGAGCTGCAATGTGCTAACACACCTTTGTGGAAATGAAATGAAACTACTGAATAGCACCTCACCTCGTAGGTTACCCTAAGTAGAAATAGTACATTGCAAACATAGTGCAAACAGCAGTATCTAGTCAATATTACTGATTCAAAAATAATAGAAAGTAACTTGCTTACCTGTCTGACACAGCATGCCTCAGCCACACATGCAAATTATTTTATTCACATAACTTTAAAAAATGTCTTCATTATCCAGAATAAGCATTTTAAAGGCAAATATGCATGCATAGCATTGTAACATTCATACCATATTACTTGATTCTAAAAATACAGAATCCATGAACAGCACTTCAATCTAAGAAACAGTTCACTGAAATTTCTTATCTGTTGATTTCTTTAAGAAACAGAAACATTTAAAAGCAATGCCTAATTTAGCATCAAAAGTAATTTTTCAATTCAAGATTTGAGAAATTATCTGCACGATTACAAGGGAAAATTTTCATATACCAGGAACTGAGAACTGTGACCTTACATTTCAGTGTTGTTATGAAGCAAAATATATGCACGTATCTGTCTTTCACAACATGCATCTTCCCTTGAAGAGTGTAAGACATGAAAAGGGTTGTAAAGATTATGTTAAGGGTACAATTTCTGAAGAACAAGTAGGATATTCCTTCTTTTCATTACAAAGTAACATCCAGACACACTGCAAAGACTAATACATGTTTAATTTTATGTAATTTGACAAAATCCTATTCCTATAGGAAATATGCAGTTTAGACATCGACTTGAAATGGGTCTTGATTTTCATCTTGCAAGAAGATGAGTTAATTTATATGACATCACTTTTAGTTTATGGATGTTGCGTCTTTGCGTGTTTTTCTTACACATATTTTAATGGCCTTTTTGTCCTGGTATTACTGTTATCAATGTGGTTTACATTTGGAAGACAAAAGTATACTGCAGAAAAAGCATAACTAATTTTTTTCCCCACTATTTCCAAAAATCACATGCTTGGAAAGAAAGCAAATAGAAAAAAAATATTTTTTTTTTGCCTGGGATAGTTCAAGCTTAGATGCAGTTCATCCCCAATTTCCACTGACTGAAACAACGTCAATAAGAATCGAGGGCACTCAATAGGTTCAGCTTCTAAATCAACCGAAATAATACTCCTAAGACAAATTATGATCTTTAGTAGCAGATTGTCATGAAGCTGTACATATATTTATCTAAATTGTACAAGGGTCACAGACATTAACTGGGTGATCTTCAGCTTGGGAACGTGCACATCTCATGCCTGATTCTCAATTAAGGCCTAAAACCTCTCAATTTATGGCTATTCATGGATTATAATAAAACAGCCTGTTTTAGATATCACAATTATCTGCAGAGCAACAAGACAGTTATGAGACTTCAACAAGGCAAATTTAGAGAATCATCTTCGACTTCCACTGGTCAGATATTTATTAGCAATAAATGAGATCTTACCTGTCACTGTAGGCAGCTGCAGTGGCAGTGGCAGGCTGGGCATACCGGTAGGCAGCATAACCACCCTGAAA
>JANHGO010003371.1:0-27317 GCA_024606505.1 Aquila spilogaster | reverse complement strand
CATTCCTAGTCAACAAATCTTAAAAGAAAAAATAAGGAAATATAAGCTATATAATTATGTGTATTACATATACTGTATATAATATAATGTAATATATAATACACATGAATATCTGACTGAATATTTTAGCACTGACATAGTAAATTAGAACAAAACCATCTTGTTTATATTCACTAATAGAAGAAAGAGTATTAAGCGTGAAGTATGAAAGTATGTATATATTAAGTATGAAAACAGTGGGAGTAGACTGTAAGTGTTCAATTACTATAAACAAAATCCTGGAACCTTTAACATGGATTCACACCCTCCAACACACTGTCACCCAGAACCCTCCTGCTTCCTCTCACCACCATGTACAGCCTCAAAGCCCTTCCTTCGCTGTGTACAACCCCATACCCTTCCTGTGTGATCACCATTTATCTTCTCCCAGTCCCATATGCCAATTGTACTGTACCCTCCCCACAGGCTGCTTGGCAGAAAGACTGTTTTCTTTAAATGTGGACAAAGCTCCAGACTTAGATTATGGTAACTGGGGAATGTAAAGGGGGACAGAGGTTTCCTTCCCCCTTGTCCCACACAAAGCAGATCTACCAGGAAACCAGATAGGAAAAACCCAACCAAATGAGACACAAGGCACAGCCTCCTCATTTCTCCTTCCTACATTTCTTTGCTCAGTGTTTTAGCCCTTCCAGAGCTCCTGCAACCAGATACAGATCCCTATGTTGGGTCCAGCCATTCAGCAACAAGTTTTATGCCTCCGCTATATCGGTTACAAATATATCGGGCTAATGTAAAGCAGCAATACTTTTCCTCCCCATCATTTCCGAGCAAAGAACCTGTCTTACATCCTGCTAACTAGGTATTAGTGGAGTTACAGCAGCAATCCTTTACTTAAATTTATAATTGATAGCTCTTTACGAGACTGTCTGAGACACTTTTTCTTAAGGCCAATAACTGAAGCTGTTCAGCAGGCTAACAGCTGTATTTTCCTCTTTAACAAACCTAAATCAGGCTGGAATCCACTGCTATTTTCATCAATCTTCAAATTAGTGTAAAGTGGAGCAGGCTCTAAGCCAGATCGATTGCAAGGCACAGCATAGACATCGAAAAGGTCTTTCAGATCCTTGCGGCTACGGACACTGCGAAAAGAGTTTAGAAGTTCAATTTTTGCTCTTTTATAAACTTGGATGAATGAGATCAGTACAGAATAAAAATATATTTTACCTGAAAGATTTGAAGAGCTCTACAAATTCCACAAAAGTCATGTTACTATCAGACACCATGAAGTTCTGAAACCCCTTCATTCCTCCTTTAACACGGCCATGCCAGCTACTGCTGCTCCATGTGCTAAATCAGAAAGAGACTGCTTAGTTTGGTTACGTTAAATTTCTACTTAGTGAAATATTACGCATTACTGCATTAACACTTTATTTGTGCTCTCCTTAATGCATTTATTAACAATATCTGGAAGAAGCAAATAAAGCAGTATCTTATAAGATGCATAACAACAGTTTGTAACTTCTTGTTTTATAGCAGCTATTCTTTTCCCTCAAGACAGCTGCAGACTTTGTCAGAATTAATAATGTATATGCATGCTATTTAAAACTCTTCCATGTGCAAAAGGGCCTGACGCAAGTGGCACAAATGAAAGCATATGCATTTTCCCTTTAAAGAAAACAATGCTAGCATTCTTGTAGCACAGGTTGTTTATGAGGTTTGTTGAAGATTTGCTAAGGGAAATGGATGTAGAATTCCTTAAAGCTCTGCACTGTCAAAATAAAATAGTAATACTGTGACTGGATATGCAAGAAAAACAAATATTTTCCTTATGAACCTGGGGTTTCTTATATCTGGGAGCATTAAAGGTGCAGATTTTAAGAAGTATAACCCTTCTGCTTTCCTGGCACTCAACCCTCATTGTTTCCCAGCCTATGGGTTTCCCAGATACTTCCCAAGAACAGTTGGGATTATCATCAGATACCTCAAAGACAGGTCAAGCTACAGTCCTCTTCTTTTAGGCTTGGACAGTAGTCTCTGGAGGCCATTTCCTTCTAGAAACGAGGTTCTAATTATTTCCTTCTTTCAGCATTGTGGGCTGAAGGAAGTAAAGTAGACTGGAATTTCTTGAGAGCAAAGGCAGAAAATGATCACTGAAACAACTAGCTGTTTGGTGCTAATTATTTTAGTTGACTTGAGTAATACCAAGCCCAGCCAATTTCATTATAACTGCAATTGTTAACCTACGTTGTGCAGCTGAACAAAGTTTTTGAAGCAGAACCAGTACATTTCCAAAAGCCACATCCCAAAATCTTTAGGCTACTACAGGATTTACACTAGTAAGTGTAGTTAGGCACCTACTTGAACTACCCCTTGAGCACTACGAACAAGTCCTTTGTGAATTTTATGTACTAATTTGCAATGATGGGCTGAGCTCTTGAGCCCCTTCCTGGGCCTAAACACCAATGAACACACACTGCAGGAATGGGATCCACCAGCACCAGCATCCCAAAACCAGAGGGATCTAAGCAGCCAGCACAAATACCAAGAACTGTCTAGTTTAAACCATAACTAACTCCAGAAGTTACAATATTTGTTTCAAAATATCAGACTAGGTGACTGTGTGTCAGACTTCATTGCTCTGTAACGTTCAAATCTACAAATCCATTAATCTATGAATTCTGCCATCAGGTTCAGTACAAGTAGTTCCAACAGCTGTGATGGAAAAACAGGACCAGCTTGTTGTCTACTGTTCCTAAAGACATTTCCAGTCACCTGCTGCAAGCAGGCGACTTTTTACGTAAATATGCTAGATCAGATTCCTCAAATCTCTCCTGGCCTGGGATGGATGCATGCAATTGAAAACAGAATGTGATTTAAAAGTATTAAAAAATACCATCTACTTCAGTTGATAATGTTCAACTTGTTTGACATCACTATGGCAAGTACTGACATACTGCATATCACTTTTTGGCTAAAATCATTCTTCACATTTTTATCAGACAAGAAAAATAAACCATAATGAGGAAAGTCTCTTGACTCCAGAAAACAGACTGAACTGTAGAGCACCAAAGGGAAGACCAACAGCAGATGATAATGCTCAGCATTTCACTAGATCTGATCACTAAAGAGTATCATCCACAATCATTCCACAGGTAATAAATAGAGGTTGTTAAAAAAAAAAAAGCTAAAAACCCCAAGAAACACCCCCTACCACCAACAACCAAAACTGTAATTAGTAGCAGTCTGGATTATACCTGTATACAGCTACTTTTACTCTCTCTCTGCAAAAAAGCCCCCATCTCTAATTTTCCATATCCTGTTATCTGTTTCCCAGCGGCGTTACCACCCATTCCCCTGCTTCCTCCACCTTACAGGCAGCACTAGATTTCCAAAGAACTTGGGAATTTGCTGGATGCACATCTGCTTTGAAAGAATGACAGAAGACACCTGCAGGCTACCTGTGTTTGGAAATCATCTGGACATCTGGATTGTACAAGGATTTATTCTCAACGTAAATTATTTATAAGGAGGTCAGGAATATCAAGGTTGTGAGTTATATATGTAAAAATACCGATTTTCATTCTCTACCTATAAGAATTACTATTATTTAAAATGTACAACAAAGATAGCCAGGTCCTCCTCTTTTAAAATTGCTATCGTTATATTTAGATTTTTTTTTTTCACTTTAAGAAATTTTATTTCATTCAGCGCTTCTCTCTTGATTGAGATGTTGATCTAATTTACTGGTCAGATAAAGTTAATGCACAAATTATATGGCAGGAGAAGAAGAATTAGAAATCTCTCTTGCTCTCCTGCTCCTAGCTGCTACACTGCAGCTAACAATCATCTGTCACCAGCTCAGCTTTCTGTACTGCAAAGGCTTCTGCACAGCTGGTTGGGACCCTCTGCCCCCTGCTCTCCTAAGCTCTGGGTTCTGTGAGGGATCATGCACTCACTGAATGTGCACAACCAGCGTGTGTCCAACACTGCCTCCAACTATGAAGCCTCGTCAGCGTTTCAGTCTAAAGCCAGACGCTAATCTGAATTAATAAACTCTTGGCTCTAATCTGTGCAGAGCCATACAAATGCGTACAAGCACTCCCAGTGGATCCTGTATTTCCTAGGTTATTTCATTATCTAGGTCATTCCAACTTTCTGTTACTTTGGAAAATGGATACTTGACTTTATCTTAATTTATGATGCTACTGACAAAACTGGTTGGATATAACTAAGTATATAACTTCATTTTTATAAGACTGCAGAATTAACAATAAAAATGGAGCAAAAGGAAACAAAAGATGTCTGTGTTCAGCCTGTGTGGCTTCCCAAACTTACTTTGCTTGCGTATCACCGCTGTTAAGAGCAGCAGCTTCCAGAAAGAATATCGCGCTGCTCACAGTCTATACCTACCACAGCTTGTGGACCACTGCCCCAGTCTGCTCCTCCATCAGTTATACCTATACTGCTAAAGGCATCCATCCTGCCACTTTTTCTGAGGCTCAAGTTCACATTGCTCTGCACTGCCCAGCAATTGGCTCAGGTCTGGTTTGGTCCCCCATGGTGCTCGCCTGTCTCTAAGACATCATTTTCATTTTTAACGTGGGTTCTATCTGAAGTGGCTGAAATAAGCTGTGGCATATGTTATTGCCTGACAGACTGCCATTTAGTTAATGTAACGCAAAGCAATAGGACATACCACGACCGTGGGTGGATTGCCTGACGGTACAATCCTTGCAGGGAGTGTGTCCTACAAGACAGTATATTGTAGATGGTTTGAGACTGAGTAAGCTCTGCATCCATACTATCTAATTAGAGATCTCTCTGGAGCAAATATTCCCAGAACTGCACCTACATTCCATCTTGGAGGCAACCAGCTGGTTTACTCTAGAAGAGATCCCAAGAGTGAATTAATACACATATACAGTGGATGATCACAGGACTTTGCAGCAAAGTAGAGAGCCAACTATTTGATAGCTCAGACTTACTGATCGCAGTTGAGGCACTACAGGTATTTCTTTCTTTTAGCACATGTGAAGTGTCCACACACACGAAAACTGGCAAGCATAATTCAGACCTATCGAGGGTCCAAAGGGTAAATACCAAGAATAAAACTCTCTCCACTGCTCCAAGTCTCTTAATGGCTCATGACAACTGGGTCAAGGTAATGGATAAAACATGTAATTCTGTTCTGATGAAGATTTCCTCAGGACAGATGAAACAGCCATACAGCTGTATCCTGAGCAAATTCTAGCAAGAAGGGTCGTATCAAGTTGGGGAGAGCTCTACCAAGTGATGCTGTGGGGCTTCCAGACAACTTTGCCAGGGAAAATCTGTCATAACTCAGGGAGGCCCACAGTGCTAAGCTGCACAGGGATCTGTACAGAAACCCAGGACTGAGAGGATTTAAAGGAACATTAGCTGTCCTTCCCCCAGGAATGTGAATTCTCTGTTGAGCCTTTTAATCTCATTTAGAGAACAAGAATTATTTTGGCATAAAAACAAAAAGCAGATTTGCAAAACAGAGAAGCATTTTCCAGAGGTAGTAAAGCAGTATTTCTTCAGTGTAATGTAAGAGAAAGCTGTTCCAATCCTTAAAAAAATAAGAGAAATGTCTTACAGAGGTAAATCCTAGTCTGGCATGCTCATCCCATGGCTGTGAATGACAGTGAAGAACAAAAAGTAAAGAACATAGTAAGAGTCTCAGACAGCAGTGTTAAAAGGAGAAGCAGCCAACCACAGATGTCCACAGGTGGCCCTACTACTCACACCTATTTCCAAACCCAGTCGGTTTAAGTGTAAAAAACCCCCTAAGAAATACACAACATAAACCATTACATAAGACATGTCTCTTCAAAAATAATGTTCTACCAGCAGCAGTTATCTCTTCCATTGTTTACCATTGCTCTCCTGGAAACCCTAAGATTCATACTCATAACCATACCTCAGTATTCATTCTGTTAAAAGGCACCGGAAGGCCCCTGTTGAGACTGTCTTCTTGTATGTCATAAAGTACCATCCACAACCCCAACATATTAGCACTGTTATATTATTATTACTACAACTACTAACACCACCACCATCACTGTTTATAGAATTAATACAATAGTGCACTATGTCACTCCACAACCACAGCATAACCTTTTGCACTGCCTAAGTGACACAAAAAGGATGAATGTTCAAGGAGGAGAGGCCTGTAAGAGAAAGACTTCAAATCTTTTCCTCCAATTCCCCAAGACAGTACTACAATCATCAAGAGGAATGTCAGCAAAAGTTAATACTCCCCCAGGTAGAAATGACTTGTGCTAAGAAACCTCAGAACTTCAGTTCACACATCTATAACATTTCTGTTGATTTTCATTATACAGAAGACGTCTATAACTATGTTTTGAGGAAGATCTGGAGAAAGAGTTAAACTCCATATTTGTGTAGTTTTGGAACAGCATTCCAATCTGCTTCTGTAACACACATAAACTGAAGCACGCTGCTCAGGGACTTGGTACAAAGCCATCCTCAGATTCATGGTATTTCAGCTTAAATGTCCTAAGTTGTTCTACAATGTTTTAGATGTCTATCAAAAGGCTAATGGCATTTCTAGCATTGTTTTTGTCAGTTTTCATCAGTTTGGCATGAAAACCACATTTGATGATAATTAAGTAACAGTAACTTTTTTCTTTTTAAATCAAAGCATTGATTTTGTCCTTACCTAGACTGACTCTTGCTTGAAGACATTACAGGAGAGGAGACTGGTCTTGCTGGTGAAGATGTTGTAGCTCCCAAATTAGGAGATCCAGATGCTGTCAGAGAGTGAGCTCTTCTTGATGGCAGGTTGTTAGATGGAGAAGCATTAATGATAATATTGTGATCTATGGAGAAAACAGAAGTTTGCAGCACGATTACATCTGGCCCAATAAAAATGCTTTTGTCAAGGAGATTTATATCACAATTCACTAACACATAGTAAGACACTAAAGGGATTCTAGGTTTGTCCCAAGACAGTCAAAAAGATACATTCTGAACAACACTTATATACCCATTTCATCTGAATGGAAAGGAAGTTCTACTGAAACTAAATGAAAGAACAATCATGAACAACTATAGAAATTAATTTAAAAATTTATAGCGTTTGGAGTTTCAACTGCAAAAGTAGTTTTATATCATAAATGTATTTTTAACACCATAAAAAAAATGTCCATATAAAAAGACTTTGAGCAAAACCCTGAGGAACTTTTAAGTACTGAAGCGATATATCTACCTGGTTCTTCTTGTTCATCAATATCTTGAGGATCCGAACCACTTCTATTACGATATTCTTTACAGCTTTTGGCCTTCCGAGTTGCCATTTCGTCATCAGTGGCCTCTCCACTTTCACCCTAGAAATAATGAGCACCATAATAAACATCCCAAAACCACTACTATTCCCATTCTTTACCAGTGCAATCTGTAAGAAACCTTGAGATAAATCAGCTGTTCTTTATGAAACAGGCTCCTGTAAGGCTGATACCAGCAGAAGAGACAACTTAAACAGGATATGTAGTGAAGTGTGGGACCATTAGGTGTTACCTCAGTTTGACATCACACAAAAGATGACAATGATTGCGCCTCTCTAAAGTGGTACAGCTGGTTTTACACTATTCCACTGGTGCATAGGAGCCCTAAAGAGGATGGATCTTGTCATTTGAGGATCTCCCGCACCTACCTGCTAGAACACATGGATAGCGTAGAGCTGCTAGCCCCTGCATTTTCCTCCCTCCTGGCTATTGGTGAAAGTGGTTGAGTCCAGGAAAAGAGAGGAGACTGCCAGACAAAGTCCTGTGTTCCTGTCACCCACGTAAGATAAAACTGCGTGCTAACCTGAGGTGGAATAACTGTGGTGATGTTTTTGGGAACATGAAAACAAAAAGGAGAAAGAAACTGACACCTGTGTCCAAACGTCACTTTGCACATTAACATTTTTATTACCACCAATATTTTACCTTTATCCTGAGGTAGCACCTAAAGATCTCAACAAGATTCTGTCCCCTTCTGTTAGCCCCAGTGCCCACATGTCCTGAGAATGGTTCAAGCATGAGAAAAAAACCCCAAACTATTGGAAAACAATAAGCCCAAAACCTGATAATGCAATAAACAGTTTTAAAATTATCATCTAATTTCTTTTCTGTGGTTCAGAATACAGTTACCTACACAGTAACTGTAGGAAGGAAACAAATCAGCCAGATAAGCAACAAAATACATGAATAACAGAACAGTCTACCCTCATGAGTACTTTCTTCTTTTTCTTAGCTGCGCTTATTCCCAGAGTGTTGTTTCTCTGTACACTAGGTTTCTCGGTGCTTTTGGTGAGAGTTCCTGTGCTTGTGTTTCTTGCACTCCATCGTCTGCCTCCAAACAGTTCAACAGCCTGAGCCAAGGTTGGGCCTTCAAACCTTCCATCCTCCTACAAAAATTCTCAGCGTTAACAAAACAAGGAGAATAAGAACAGACACATTTTTTTAAGCAATAATATAGACATGTCTAAGGAACCAATGAAAGACAAAACATCAAGAGGAGGCAATTTTTAATTACTGCATGAATACCAAAGGGCTATTTTGTTTGCTATTTTGAGGGTTTTTTTGGCCTTAGCTCTCATCAGTCAGTATTTCAGCACCCTTTTCAAGTACAGTCATTGCTTTTTCTTTAATAAAATACTTATTCCAAAACTCCAAACATATGAAGAGCTTCATAATAAAAAAGGATTTAACTTCAGAGTATTGAAAACATGCAAGGTTTGACAGAACATTATGTGGAGGATCAGATCTTCCTGACTTAAGCCATGTTACAAAGTTGGAGATTTGGTGCTCATCTTTAATCTTAGCTTACTTATAATAGAAACTAATTGCTTTAAATTAAGTTGTTGACATCTTTGAACTCTTCTTATACAAAATCACAGCATCTTTTACCTGGTAAAGGCTGACATACTGTTTCCGTAGCCACTGTAGTCTTTGATCAGGGAATCTCCTCATTTTTCTTACAGCTTTAGTCAATTCCAGCAATCCATCATACAGCATTCTGGCAGTGTATTTTGGAGCAACAAAGTGCAGCAACTTATTATCAGTAGTCTGAAGTCCATAAAGTATTGTTATACCATTTTCTTCAAGGGACATGTTACAAAGTTTATTCTGAACACACACAGTGTGCATATCAATGCCGGAGTGTCCCATATATACAGCCTTGGCTGAAAACAAGTCCAAAAAACCTTCCACCAGTCCAGTATTACCAAGAAACTGGTATTTGCCAAGCTCAGCAGTATTACCCAGCACACTCAGTTTTGCCTTAGCATTTGCAGGGCAAACCGTCGTGGGTTTTGTCCAAGTCAAGGTACTATTATCGGGCTGAAGTTGAAGAAAGCAACGTGCTGAGAGATGTGTCTCCTGGTCATAGTGAATGACGGTTGCCCCTTGTTGCATGAACTGATGGACATCAGCCCTGATGGATAACACGTACCAGGGTATGAGTTCTATTCCATGGCAGAAAGCCTTCTGTTGCTCTTCTGTTGAATTTGTGTCCCATTCCTTCAACTGCTCAAATATATCACTTTCAGAATCTGAAAGATCTCCAATAATAAATCTGCATGTGAACAAATATGAGACACTTATATTTAGTGATACGTGTGCTGATTTATGCTATGATTGATTAATTTTTTTCTGCTGTAGTTTAACTAAAAAGAATACTATCATCACTATATAATTTGGACTTACAGGAGCATCTGTAATTTTTACATTATTACAATTTATGTTATTGCAATTTTGAATTAATTAATAGATGCTGCTACAATCAATTATTACTCCTGCAACAATATAATTATATTTTCTTAGAACTTACCAAACATTAGATTAACAATAAAAACCATCTGTTTGGATCTTAAAGCCAAGTGATTCCAGTTTTTAAATCCACAGCATAAGATTGCTTCAGTTGAAATATCAAGTACCATATGTGGAAACTGTTAGCAGGATCTAGTGGATTGAAGACAGGACTCCTAATCTCTGTTCTACTATTGATTTAATGTGCAGAGCTTTCGCATTATATAAATTCTCTGATTAACACTTGTAAAATAGTGGTTAAAATACATACCTTCCTCATAAGAATGCAGCAAGAATTTGATCAGATACTTTCCATTAGAAAATTTAATTTTACTTAAGCAAAATATTAACATGAAACTTGTACGCAGCAACCAACATTTTTGAAATATTTTACCATAATTAGAAACAGCAGCTACAGAGCAACAATACTGAACTAATAAATGAGGTAGTTTAAATAGAATTTCTTCCCTGCAGAAGCTTCTAACATGTACGAATGCACAAATGTTCAATATTTTGATACTGCTTTAATGAACATAAAAAAGAGCAAACTGTTCTGTGTACAGCAGAACTAATGAAGCACATTTTTCTAAGGATATCCGGCCAATAAAATCCAAACCAGCTTCCTCTGCATATTCTTCAAGGCATCTTGTCCTAATACCCTCGGTACTTCCCCTTCATATTGCCACAGTACTCTCAGCTCCTGCCCACGTCCTACCAGCTGAGCAAAAGCCGATTCACGTTGTGCCTCGTTCCAAGTCACACATACTATCTCCCTAACCTAAACAGCATGGATAACCATGAGCTCTTCCTCAAACTCTTCTCTACCCAGAGCACTAATTAATTTTAATCTTTCCCTTATGCCATACAGCAATTCTAATGATTCCTCTATGAATTTATTAATCAGTGAGATCTCTACCTCTCCACCAAATCTAGCAAAAAGTGGCCAACAGGCTGAGGATTTATTGCTTACGGTGAGGGGCTTACACAGGCAGAATAGCTGTATCAGCCTTAACTGTAGCTCTATTTCCTTAAGAAATCTTCCTAAAAATAAAGGTCATGCATTATAACTGAGCTGGTATAAACTGTCTTACCAGAGTCTTACCAGACACACGTACATTAAAATATTTACCTGTATTATACAAGATTAAGATTTTCAAATTAAACAACTAAAGCAGCAGTTTCTCCCCCATGCCGTCAAAACAATCAAATAAGTCTCTGCAAAAATTCTAGAAAATGTATTCTGAGACTAGATGGCTGGAGGAGTCTTGTACAGTGGAGACAGAAATGGCAGAGCTTTGTTTATGCCTTATTTCACATTTGATAGCACTGGCATGCTGCAGATTAAAATGTACAAGAAGCAGGTAAGCCAAGCACACACACGTAATCATATCCAGAAACATAACCTCTGACATGAGCTGCCAAAAGCGACACAGCTATCAATTCTTGAGAACACACTTACAGAACTCGGTTTGAATCAGAAGCTTTCTTTATATGAGCTGCACTGAGATGCAAAGAAATGAAAAGAAAGGATAAAGGAAACATTAAAACAGATTTCAGTTTTAGAGGGAAAAAATGCATGGGATACAAAAAGAAAAAAACTTGAGGTTTTCCCCTATTATTTTAAAAGGTATTTACTGTAATTAGGAAAGCTTAAAAATGAAGATGAGATCAGGCTAATAAAGTGATGCATCAAAGTTTAGAGTATCTTAAGAGGTCATTTGGTTAACAATTCTATAGAAACTGTATTTCAGACTTGAAATTTTTTGTCTTTTCCTACCTACCTTTGTTTATTTGAGAACTGTCAAGATGGAGTTCTAATAAAGATTAAAGTTTGATATTTATCTGGCATGTACAGAAATTCAAGGTGATTAGACAGGTCACTGATTACAGAGTGATAGACATTATTTGCTAACACAACTGGGAAAGTAATTATACCCACTATGCACTGATTTTATCAGATGCCTTTCATTTTTTCTTCAAATTAAACTAACGTACCAGCTTTGGTGGGTTCATGTTCCACAATACTAATGCAAATCAGCAAAAGGCAAACTAATTGAAAATCTTCCTTGCAATTTTAAAGTAATGAGAAACATGTTATACAGTGTATTCTTCTGCCTTTATGACCACAACACTATGATTATCAGGTAATACGTAATTATTATATAATTTAGATTTTATAATACTGTATGCAGTATGACTTAGGTCTCACAAGAAAGAGACCTCAGTTTCTTCCTTAGAACTCTTTAGTTGTTCATAGCATTAAAAATAAACCAAACATTGCAGCCTCCATACAACAGGGACAACAGAATATGGCCCTTCTGCCTCTGCAGCAATTTGCTCCTGTGCCTCACTCAGGTCCCTGAATGCCCAGGAAAGAGATGGCAGGTGAATAAGGAACTTCCAAAGTCTATGAGGTACTTGAGCTAAATTAATACTTTCAGAAGTATTTTTCTACAAGCCATTATACTGTTAAAATCAGTACTTACTGCACCAGAACTACAGATACTAATAACTGAGCAGTTAGTAGCCTGAATCAGGAAACATAACTTTAATTACCTATCTGCAGTTTTGTTCAGTTAAATTTTAAACTTTCATTTCAGTGTCATATTAGCTTTTTTTTTTTTTTTTGCATTTAATTCCTACTTTAGAGTGGAACTTACTAGATTATATTTAAATATAAAGCATAACTAACTAATTTACCAAGAACTGATTTCATAAACAGATAACAAAGAGAACTTCATTTTCTCTGTACTGTTCTTTTATATTTAAATTCTACTTTGTTCATCCAAGAGAAATGTTGATTTCCCTAGCTTATTCTCCATTTGAACTGTGAGTTGCTAGCTGATTTTAAAGCATATGAATTAACAAAAATAACTCCTGGAAGAAAGTATTTGAACTGAAGTAAGTCAATAGACAACATAAATGGATAGAGAAGTGGGTCTGTCTTTCTTGGCTTAATCTACCATTCCACTTTCCAGAAGCAACTAAAGCCAGATGTGAATAATTCTGTTAGAAACCATTCTCTCAGGAAATAATGACTATTTATTTGAAATGAAATTTAGAATTGCATGTTAATGAAATAAATGCATTTAAAACAGGAAGATGGTAGTTCCTTCTCAGGCAGTCACTTACTAGATTTTTATGTGTAAGTAGCTGAAATACCTTGGATACTTCTGAACATATGGATATTTTTGATACACATTATCAACAAAATAACTCAAACAGTGACCTAAGCACGCTCTTTTATGCAAGCCCTCATGTAATTTTACAGCGCTTCACCTCTGAACAGTACAGTTCTGTTACTTAATTTGAAGTTACTCTAACATGGTTACTTAGTTTAAAGCTGATCCACCTACGTCTATATGGGCTGCAACTTCACTGCAAAGCAACATTCTAGAAGATCAACTGATGTCTTAAACTTTGCCATACCAGGTCTTTGAAGTGAAAATCTGAGATTACTGAACACTGGGCTTTTTTACATGGGGCACAATTTAAGTAAACTTCTATGCAAAATAACAGGACTATAGCAATCTGAAAATTCAAAATGTGTACTGACTTACAAATGTTTTCTGGACATAATTTAAAAGCCTCAAACGAATATGTCCTTAAAAGAAGAGGTCTTTTGAAGGATAATAAATAACCTTTATTTTCAAGGGGGCAGAACACTGCCCGAGCATGCAGAATATAATGTTCTGAGCTCTGATAACAGATATGTCCTGGTGCTATTCCTGTCACCACAGATCAAAATTGTAATCGTAACTGTGGATTTTTAAAGCTCTATGTGTAAGACAAAAAGGATTTACCCTTATCGTAAGAGGAAGTAATTACATCATGAGGGAAAATATAACTATACAGAGAGTTTCCAAGCATTTGAGTATCAGATACTTAGCATAACTGCAGGGGAGAAAAGTTCTGAATTGGAAGAGGATAAATACAAGGGAAGATGTTAAAGTCACCCTTATTTCTAAAAGTAAGCCGTGGTAAAAGAAAATTAAAGATTAAAAAAATGAAACATAAAGGTGACGACAGAAAATAAAATGAGACCTACTGGTACCGGGATTTGTCCTTTAGAGAGTTTTTTCTTGAACTGCTCCCTTCGCTAAAATTATCTTCAACCTCTTCAGATTCCAAACTGCGATTGCAGCTCCGAATAGTTTGAAAGATATTGTTTGCTGTTGATTCTTTTTCTGGATTATTTAAACCATCCTGGCCTACTCGTTGCAAGAAATTATCTTGTCCACTGTAATCTGAAACAAACTAGAGATATCTAAAAGATTAGTATAGTAATACATAGGATATTGTGTCACCCACTTCTCACTGGAAAAATTTTTACAAGAATTAAGAATATTTAGCATATATTTCTGATTAGCTCCTTACTGGATTTTGTACCTACTTCCAATCCTAAACAGACCAAATCACTGCATAAATCAAGTAACATAAGTTACAATAACTCCTGAAAACTTCTTAAAAGCCTCAGTCTTCATCTTTTCATGTAACAGGCATTTTTCTTTTAAAACCAAAATGATAAAACTCAAAGGAGTTGCTTCTTTTCACAGAGGAGAAGCTTGATCCACCGAGCTTCCGAATTCCATTTTTAAGGAACTGAAAACCTTCCAATTCCCAATGAGTTAAGTGGAAGGTCAGAGCATTTAACAGAAAATAGTTACATCTTTAAGGATTTACATGCTTACTATACCCAAAGTATAAACATGCTCCTCTGGTACTAATGTTACTTTCTCAGTACTCCAATACTGAACGAGGTACAAACAACCAAATCTAAATTGCTACAGTAACTATGGGCATTAAATTGAGGTCCATGTAACTGAACAGTCTGGTAACAGTGGTTTAGAAAACTTTACTTAGATGATGCCTTCATATAAAAGAGTAAATAATATAAAATAAAGCACTGGATGGCTATGAACATAACCTCTTAGAATATCAGTCTCATTTACCTCCAATGTTTCATCCTGGGAGTTATATCGTGGACAGAGTCTGATGAGGCTTGATGCCCCATCCAAAACTTCACAAAGCTCTTTTAAAAATACACCACAGAAAGGAACGACTTTACAGCCTGGAATATTGAGTGCCCGGCTGACCACTTTCCTGTATTCAGATGATGACTCATGCTGTGCCATAGCATCTTTCAGACTTCGCATAGTTTCAATATCAGACTGGTCCATAAATTGCCACATTTTTAAAACTTTTCTTGACCTATTGCAAAAAGAGATCACAATATTTATTAAAAAAATTAAAAACAATTTACATTCAAGTTCAACACCCACAGCATATATGTAATAGAGAAAATTATCATCATTACTGAGAAATGAATGAATGAAATCAAGCTTATTATTTTTATGAAAATTCTGGGTAGTGGACCATTTTCCCCCCTTCAAATTATTAAAGAACAAAACTGAAAAGGAGAAACAAGCAGTCTGATCTACTGGAATAACATTTGACATTGTAATAAAAGCCCAGCTGCATAAGACATACAAGCAGGCTTTCTAATATTTTCATTGTGTCATTGCCTTAAATTTATAAGGGCCTGGGAAGAAATAAGAAAAGATTAAGGAAATGGCGTAAAGATAAACCAGACAGTTTATTACAAATTCCTTTAGTTGTATTATGAATAATCCATAAAGTTAGTAGAAGTTGTTGGGTTGTTTGGGGTTTTTTAATTAAATTGATTTAAAATAATTTACATTGATTTTTTTTCCCATTTAACTCACAAAATAAATTATTTATTTTCATGAAAACAAGTAAGTCAGGACCATGTTCCAGCTCTCAGGCACCAATGCAGTGCTGCAGATGAAAAGAATCTTTGATTTCAAACAGAAGTAGCTCCTGATGCTCCCCAAGGACTGCGAGTACCGCTGGGAGTTCTCTCACCTTCTGAGCTGTATGTCTATGCAATGATATGGCCTTTCTACCCACCCCTGGCCTCAGACATACCAAAAGGTCTGTAGAAACACTAACAGTAGAACATCCCCAACCCCACTTTCTGTCCCTGTCCCAGAAACACTGCTAATCAGCACTAGCGTTCCTCTCCTCTCTTTCCCTTGCACTGTGCAGATGCATTAGAGAGAAAATTAAGCCCTTAATTGGCTTTGCATTTTTCCTCACAACTTCCATGGCTTGGAGACCGTGGATGCATTCTGCTCAAAAAGACTCCCCACACTTATGAGCGTTTCAAATGTGGTTTATATACCAAAAATGTAAACAAATAGCTCAATGAGAATCCTTACTAAAGCAAAAAGAGCAACAATACACTTTAAAGCTTTGTTACACCAACACGATATACCAAGAGGGTCAAAGCTAAGAGCTAGGAAATCTGATCTTAACTCTCCCCTGTTCAGTCCAATTTGCTGCCACCTGAACTGCCAGTGCAAAGGCACTGCTTTCCTGCTTACCCGGCCCTGCAAAGCTGCAATTCTGTAGGAAAGCTAGCAACAAACCGTCTTTAACCTCATACTCTGTCTTTCTCCTGGAGACACTACAGGTCTGGCTATGTAACACCACAGCAGCATGAAGTCTCAACATCAGGCAGTATAAGTAAATTGAAGGGGTTAAGAAAAGAGGTTTAGCTGTTTGTTTGGTTTTGTTGGCTTTTTTGTTGTTGTTGTTTTGGGTTGGTTTCAGTTTTTTTTTTACAATGTAAGACTGACCCTTTTAGAACGATTATGTTTCACTTGTGTTCTGGAAACTCCAACCCCAGGTTACATTAGTTTTGGTTGATGAGATAAACCACAAATGCTTTCCCATCTTCTTTCCACATTTTAAAAATTTCTGTTTAAAAAAAAATAATTATGTTTTCTAATGTAACATACTTAGCATGTATCAGGAAAACAGCTTTTAGCATGCTTCATTTTTCCAAAAAGGGATTACTAGAAAGTCACAGGGTGAGATGATGTGATTTAGCCACAGATTTCTGTTTAGTCCATTGTTCTCCAGAGACATCTGCTTAACAGAAGCTGCAGCGTAATCTATCACTGAAAAGCCATTTACAAAAAGAGTTGCCAGTACCTTAGCCCTGCCAGAAATTCCATTACAGCATTGTAGTTGCCCATATTCCAGCAGCATTTTGCCACATGTACTAAATATGAGAAGACTTCTCGTTTCTCCTCCATAGAACCTGCAGTCAGGATCAGCCAGGTAACCCACGAGCTCACCTTGTAAAATAAAACGGACAGTACAGTCAGCCAAAGCAATGTCATTTGGAGCATTCATGCATACTTGATGGATAACATGGGTTTTTCTGGTTTCCTTCTGTCAGGAGGGTATCAGTCAAAATGCTACTTATACGCCTATGGCCAAATCACGTATGCAGTGCAAACACACCTTACCCACAAACATACTCGCATTACAACAGTAAAATCATTAACTACTCTAGAAATACTTATATTAAACAAAAAACTACGGTATCCTAATATAAGATATTCTGAATATGCTTTCAGGCCACAGAAGAAAAAGCGTAAGGTAGCGCTGATCTCTAAAGCTGCCAGAGAGATCTGCAGTGTAAATTCTCATTAACATAGCTTACAAATCTCAGCCTCACACTGAATAACCCTTGTTCTTACAACATGGACAGTGAAAGTTGATAAATTGGAATTTTTATTTTCACTTAATTTCACAAAACTGGTAATTGTATTTAATGTACAAATTTGCTAATTCCTATACGCACTGAACATTAAAATAATTCACATTATCTGTCTGCAAGATCACAAATGAAGTAAACAAAAAAAACCCCGCCTTCCTAAGTGTGACCATACTACCAACTTCTGTTCAGTGATTAATTAATGCAAGAATCAGAAATTAACTTAGTACATGATTCTGTTTGCATTTAAACAAATAAAAAATCAAACCTTCATTTCATCAGTGTGCAGATTTTCTTTCCAGTTTGTGTTCCCACAACATCCATAAAAAGTAGCTATATTTCACATGGAAACCTAATTTAAACCAACTGCTCTTTTTTACAATATGATTCCCTGGGGGCTTGATTTTTGTCATTGTGTAAACACTTAGGAAGCAATAAACATGATTTGTTTACTGACACCAAGTTCCAGTCTTTGGTCCTGAAGGATTCAAGTGTTTACAGACAATACCAGTGTGAGGAGAGGCTTATAAAAATTAGAAGATGTTAGTTAACCCCTCAGGGGGCATAGACTTTTATTTAAAAAACCAAGCATGCGAAATAAAATGTAAGGGCATTAGTACTAACAGGAAAAAAAAATCCACTAAAAATATATAGGGCTTCCATTTATGCAAGTCTATACAGACACAGTGTTCAGAGCCTCTCACTCCTGAGGGAGAACAGTCAAAGAATATGAAAAATCTAAGTTACTATTTAATCTTCCTGATGCCCAAATCAATCAAAAAGAATAAATGAGAAATGCGCAGATGAGAAGACAAGCCATAGCTCCAATATATGCAATGCATATGTGTGTACAAAAAAAATCAGATTTTTAAGACTGAATTCCTGAAGAAATAAGGTGATAAAATCATTCTGTCTTTCATGCAGTGAGGACATACTTGGGAGTGCGTACCATGGGGAGAGAGATGCTCTAATGGGATGTGAAACAGGGGACAAAGGACCCATTAAGAAACAGTGTTCCACCTGCTCTAGCCCTCATCGAACAACTTGGGTATGATAGGCAAGAGCTGGAAGAAACTTGCTTCAAGTCTAGTGAGAATCAAAAGAAAACAGGTTAACTACTGTTTCAGTAATTACTGTACATTTTTATAACTAACATGTAACAACAGAAAAGATTAGGAGCAGATAACAGGTACAGAGGTTATAGGTAGAACAAGTAGCAGAGTCCGATGTTGTACACGTAAACATGCTCAAGAAGCTTTCCCAAACACAGCCTTAATGCGCTGCCACTGCAGAGGCCACAATACAACAATAAATAAATAAAAACTATTAATATTGGCTGCCCTATACAAGATACATCTAATAGTTGCACCAGCTCTGAATGAGAATTTGAATTTAGCTGAAATTGTATTTGAAGTGCTCAATTGGTTATTTCTAAATGTAAAAACTGAATCAACAAAGAAGTGCATACCTGAAGAGCATGAACGTATGGAAAAATACAAAAAAACCCAGAGCGCTGCATGACACAGGGGTCAAACAAAGGCAAAACAGAATAAAAGGTAATAAAATAAATGCATTTAAAAAAAAAAATCAGAAATTGTGAAACAAAATAGTTAAATCTGTGATTCAAGGTTGGCATAGATTTGTTTGCATATGCTGGAATCAAATCACATATTGGTTTTGGGTATTATTCCCATTTTCCAGAAATGGCTCTGTTAGGGAATGCAAACGCTAAATGTCCAATCTCACAAAAAAATTAATATTTGTTTGGTATGAAATACCAAGTGTGGTAATGACAGTTTGATTAATATGTGTTTAAACATTTTAAAGACTAATATAATTTTAAACAGATCTATTTTAATCTAAGGTACTAAAGATGTAATGGGCAGGAGAAAACAGTATCAAAACTGAAAAAGAATGTCTAAAAAGGCAATTGAATTCAGATTCCCCACGAAGAAGAAACCTTGAAACTAGGACAGTCACTTGTTGAAATTTTATTTAACAGAGAGTTTAGGACTGCTATAAACAGTTATGATGAACTCTTACAAACACTCTGTAAAAGCAAACAAAAAATTATAAAGGTCAGCATGAACAAGCCTTTGCAGCCTCAAGATGGCATATGTATATGTAAGAGCAAAATAAGGGTGCAAAAGGCAGTAGTCTCCCATGAAGTTTATGATCACTCCTCTTGCAGGACAAGAACAGAATTACAGAAGAGTAGAAAACATTTAAAAAATCTTGCACTAAACAAGAAGGAAAAATAAAGTGTCTGAATCTCTAAATTTTAAAACAGAATGGGCAAAGGCAGATATAAGGGCTTGGGCAGAATCAGGAGACAGAACTGAGCATCTAAAGATACAACCCACTCCTGAAAAATAATGAATGTGCCTGCTTTAGAAACTTCAGTATTTTCATATTCCCTTGAGATCAGGAAAAGTGTGAGGAGTAGGCTGGGATACTTCAGTCAGATGCAGATAATGGCAAATTTCATTCATATCTTTTTATGTGTTGATGAACTTAGGAATGAAACAGAATTGTTCCTCTACATATGCTACAGACTGTTTCGACTTACAGTTCTTTTATGCCACATCTAGCAGTAGCCAGAGTATAAATTGACCTTTCTGGTAGTTCTGAATAGCATCGGGTCTCCACAAAGTTTTTCTTTGAATTATTCAGAGACTGTTGGTTGATTGATCGGAATGCATTATACAGCCCCCAGAAAGTGGGATTATGGGCTTCTCAAAAAGCATGATAGCCTGGTACCCCAAAACTGATTTCTTGGAAGGTTTCATCAGTCTGAGACTAGAACAGAGATAATTAAATGCAACAGTGCTGTCAGAAAGGAGGGAGCAGAGGAAAGGAGCTGTGAACAAAGGCCGTCTCCTTTCATTCAGTGAGGTTTTTGCTGAGTGCTATGCCTAACATCTGCAACAGCTTTTCTACTCCTAGCTTTTTGAGTGAAGACAGCTGGAAAGGGAAGAGAATTCAGTCAGGTAACAGAGCTGAGGGGGCATTTCCCGAAAATTAAATGTGATCCTGGAGCCCAGCTAGGAAACAAACACAGAATTCATAAGCAGAACTAGCAGTTATCCACTTAAAATGCCATTGGGGATTTTTCTTATAGAAGTTTTGAAGGTGGGAGAACTTGTTGAATCAATAGGCTTTAAAGGAGCAGAAAATTGAAGCTGAACCTCAGCTGACTGAGGTCACTTCCCAGCTCTGAACTCCCTGAAGATTTTATTCTACCCAGGCAGATTGAACTGATGGATCCAAGAACTTTACCATGAAGAACAATATTCTAAAGCTCTTCAATAAACGCATACTGGAATAGCTTGGGTATGACATTAATTTGAGATGATTACTCATAATGGCCACAGATAAAATGAATGACGTACAAACAACACTGAAATGCAGGTAAATTGAAAGGACTAAATCTTTAGGAAAAATCACGTATGACAGCTTAGAGGAAACTTAAGTATATTAATTAAAACATACACTCATTAAACAATACTTAGTAAACATACTCTTGAATTTTCTGACTTACTGATAAATATGTGAGCAGTCCAGAGTACACCCTCAAAGGTGTGCCTCCATAGGAATCACTGACATTCTCAAATGACTGTATAGCTGCCACTGGATCCCGAAAATACCTGGTAATGCATATACTACATTTCTGCTGCCCAGGATGCATCCTCTGCACAGATGATATTCAAGAAATAACAAACTTTTCAAGATCTTCATTCAAATGAAAGTTCAGAAGCGGGATTCCTCAGATGCTGTCTGTGTACACCTGGGCTAGATGCACCTCAGACAAAAGAAAAGCAGAGAACAACTCTGTATATGTACTTAATTCTTGGTGGCTATGGAATTTACCTGGAAGTTCAACTCAAAACCCTGTTTTTTCCACTTTGGCAAGCAAGCAACACAGACAGTATTTTGGAGCGGCACAGCTTCTCTGTCACTAAAACCGGGTATGATCTCTACATCCAAAAGGGGTTTCCTAGCAGGGGGAAGAGAGCAAAGGGAAGCTCCATCCTGGCAGGCTCCGACTTCTGGACACTTCAGCCAGCTGGATACAGAACGCCACCTCCTCTTCCAGAAGTTCATTCTTGGTTGGCTTGCAGAGCTACCTCCCCAGCTGCATCACAACTGAGGAGCATCTAACCTGAGGATGAAGTACCATCAGGTAGCAAGCTCCCTAGTCATCAGGCTGCCACGACAAACATGGGGGCTTCGCAGCTCAGGCAATGCCTGAACTAGCTAGCTCCGGGACCACAGGCAGCACAGCCCAGCCAAAAGAGTGCGCAGTAGTAGCCTTGCCAAGAAGATCAAAATACATTGCCAGTATTCCTCAGAATGAGCAGTAACACTTTTTGGACCTGGGTTTTGTGTTAGATATCGCTTTAACGTCAGATCACAATCTACATATTGACATATTGTCATTATTTCCTTAGTTCACTTTTTTTTCACACTCAACTTACATAGTTCTGTTTAAATAGCTCATTTTAAACTCCCTTCAGAACAGAAATCATCACAGCAAACCTATAATTAGATTTCCGCTGCACTGCTGCTGAGTCTGAAAAGTATGAGAAAACGTATCCTGGCTTCATTACTAGAATCCACATGATTGTGAGACACAAGAAAAGTCATAAATTAAAACATGATCCACTGAAACAAGTTGATAACAACACTGTCTTTTCATTCAGATGGATAAAAATGAGTGACGTTCAGGATTACTGCATACTAGTATAAAGTACTAAAAAAGCAATATCAAATCAAATAGATACTTAGTTGAGACTTAAATATTTTCTGGTGCCCTAATACAGAGAAGCACTGACAACATTGTGCCAAAGTAATTTTGGATATATTGTAAAGTAGCCTCTTTTGGAAACTTTCAGAGGTACAGAAGCCTCCTTCAAATCTGAGTCTGAACACACAGGATCTGTATCAGATGTCCGGGCAATGCAAACTGTAGCTAAGCAATGATCTCAAGCATAGAAGTACAAAAAGATCTGTACAATTTTAGGACTTTTGAAATTATCTTTTTATATCACCCCTTACTATTTTAACTGCACTAAAATCTATTCTTTTCAATAAACTTTTTGGTTTTAGGTTTTTAGGCTTATCTTACTTTGACCAAAGTTTTCAAATGAATTCAAGTTAGATATTGCTAATGCATTTGGGAAAGGCATATTATAACTCAGCATTAATCTTCAAACATACTGTGAATATTTTTAAGCCAGTAACCGAGTCTCCTTCAATATTTCAACTTGAAATTTTTCACAGCTGTAGCAATCATAGACCTTTATTTAGGATAGACAAACCTTCCTTTTTCAGGTCATCACATTCCCAGAAGGCTCCAGATATTTCTGTTCTGATTTTTAGATTTCCCTTTCCATTTGTATTTTTTTTAAAAAGGCAATTAGACAGAAAAGTTCCTATAACTCAACTGTCAGAATTAATAGCAGGAATATATATTTTTTAAACTTACAGCGTTTTATTAACAAAAATTAAACAAGCCCACCCTGAACTTTTAAACATGGGAAATCTATATCAATCATTCAAAAAATAATATAAGCCTATGTTTTTGATTACCTAATCACTGAACTACCACTGATCTAAAGTCTATATGCAGGCAAAAATCTCCCAATTTGTCAGGGGCAGGATATAGCTTGTTACTGATGCTCAGCTCCTTTTACTACTAAAATATGAAGGACTTAAGAGAGACATCCATGATGGAACTTGATCCTCAAGGTATGGCACGACCTTAACGTCCTCACAAGTGTGAACTACAGGACGGTTTGCCATTTACTCTATGGGAATCCTGCTCCGTGTAGTACACAGGATGGAACAGAGCTTAATGCATGTTGAATTATTAACTGTATCCCTAAATTTACCATGGATTTACTTGACTCCTTTTCTTCTTTTACTTCTAATACTAGAGATTATAATAATTCATATATATATATATAAATTATTTACTATCCTTTATGGAGCTGCTAGTGAGCATATTCTGCAAATTTTTTTTTAATTTATTGTTTAACTTTGATCAGAATGTAAATGCAGAGGTGGTATTGAGGGAGGAAACTATTAAGAATCCCCACCGGCAAAGCCCAGTGTTTTGTCATTTGTACTGCTTTACACTCATATCCCCAGCTCTTAAGTTTATAAGGCTTTTACAGCAATTCCCAAGCTACATACTTCAGTAGGTGATGCTACATGGAAGAAATGATGTCTTCTATTTTTGTATTACATTTTTTAGGAACTTCATAACACTTGAGAGATGCAGCTTTCAGAGGTGAAATTAGCAAACACAGCTGTCTACCTGAAGTTTAACACTTACCATTGCTAGCAAGTAAAATAAAATCTTTTGGCTTACCATAAAGTAAGATGACAGTACATACCTTCTCTAACACCTAACATATAAAAACTAGCAACGGATATCTTTTCATAATAAACTGTAGCTGATTTAACTACTGCCTACACTGGAGCAGGAAAGCAAGCAATTTTAATACTGACGAAATAAAGTATGTGTATGAAAAGTCTCTGAATACAAAACAAGAAGTTGATTTTTCAGATATCCAAAGGATAAGCATGACAGTCTGTAACCCATTTAACCAAGCCATTCTGGTTTTAACAATTTTGTTTTATAAAACCAAGAAATTTAAGTAAAATCTGAAGAACGTGAAAAATCCATATTAAAAAATAACCCTCATCAGATAAAATAACCTTCATCAGATATCACACAGTATTTATGGCAAGAGGGAAAAACTTACATTATCTTGTTTAAAAGCAGAATTCTTAGTATATCAGTGTACTCTGATTTCTCCCTCTTAAAAAAAAAAAAATAAAAATTAAATCCACCTTTCACAACATTACAAAGTCTTTCCACAAGGGTATATTATTCTTACAAAACTATAGGGAGCAGATTCATATTTATGAGGCTTTTTAAAACACTAGCAGTATGCAGCATTAGCACTCATAGCTACTACGATGAATTCCTTTGTATTGCTAACTGTGCACAAAACCATCAGTGCATACTGATGAATATAAGAATCAAAGTATATAACAGAGAATTGCTTTATTTTACATGGGTTTCACTAAAGTTTCATTATTAAAATTTTTGGGCTTTTGGTATAATATGCAACATAATTTTCAGATGCATTTTTAAAATCTGAGTATTTTAAATTGCATATCTTATGAACAGATGGTTCACTGTACATGCTTGACTGAAATTATATAACCTTACAAAGAACATTTACCATTTTAAATCTGATTAAACACTATTCCAAACAAGGACTGGAAACAGTTTGATATTTGTACAAACACAATCTTTTAAAAAGTATTATGCAAACCCATTTAGGCATTGCAAAAAAATGCTGAACTAAGAGACAGAGCGCAATATTTATTTACATTCCATTATTTCAGTAAAATGATATGTCTCTGTTTTACTAGTGAGGATTTAAATGAACAACGAAGAAAACTTACAAACTTAAACCATCAAAAATAAAACTATCATCAATTAGTGACCTAAATAGCCATATTTTTAATTAACTTTACTGAATGTAAGAATGACTTAGTGCATGATGAAACCACCCCAGTAGCAGTGCTATACTGGAGCAGTTCAAACGTTTTTACCTTCCTAGCTTATTTTTTGGCAATTCAATCTTTCCAAAAAAATCACCTTATGTATTGAACTTCTTATTTTGCATTTTCAGTTCCACAGTGGGACTACATTCAGACAGCTGTTTGAATGATGTTTCAATCTGGTGCAACTTTTAATCTAAGACCTCACAATTGCTTTGCACACGTATCTCAGCATGGAAAATTAAATGCTTCATTTTGTTTTAAGTTTTTATGGCTTTTCTTTTACTTGAAGCTGTGGCCAGAAAGATCAAGTTACAAGAGACTCCTTTCATGTTTATATAAAGCAATGCTTGAAATTATTTAAAATGTTTACATAAACATAAATGTTTACAACATGTACATTGAACTTGTGTTTCTGTGGTTGCTTTGCTGGCGAGAGGCAGAAGAGTGGCTGGGAGTAAAAACCATAAACGTGCAAGAGACTGGAAGGGTAAAGATACAGAAAAAGAAACAGGTGCCCAAGAAGACTGTGGCACACCATAAAGGTATGATACCGACTAAGGACGACATGGCATTTGAGGGAAAGAAGCAGGGAGAACTCATAATACCATAGAATAATCAGAGAAAATAACTAAAGGAAGAAGAGAAAGGCATAGTAGGCAAAAAAAAAGAGATGGAAAAAAGTATGTTGTTACAGTTCTCAGCGTCCTAAAACACATTTAGGTACCATTTTCCTAATCTCTTCCCAGTTACCGGGGGTCTGCTAACTCTGCAGAATCTCCTTAATAGTTTCCTCCCACAGTTTTCATGTATCTATGAAAACTAAACCTCTGGTACTCAGAGCTCTATCAGAGCAGAAAAATATATTACTACTATTATTACATGCACAGCCTTAGAGAATCCAAAAGCCAACAGTTTTGCAAAGCTAGATTACTGTATTTCACTCTCCTCTTCCCACGCTAGCCACTAGTTCAGAATCAGCTTTTAATTACATTTAGTAACAGGAAAGAATATCTGTCTTTAGCTTGATCCACTGCCTTGCTCTGACAAGACTCTATGATCAATTTGATATTATTAGAAGCAAATGAAATATCAGCTGTGTCTTGTTGATGAGTACATGTTGTGCCTAAGCCTCCACTATCATATAACTACAGTTTTAATCAAACTTTTAAAGACTATGGGCTTTACTTATAGTTGGTGATACTGAATGTGTGTAGCCCAAAATCTTCATGATAAATAAAAACCGAAAAGCAAAATACCTTCTAATTACCTGTATATATGTAGCACAGGCTAAAAAATAGCTTTAAATTCTTCTAGCACAGTAAAAAAAAAAAAAAGCTAAAAAGCTAAAACATTTAAGAATATTTGAAATATCTCCAGGTGGATTTGCTTCTTTGACTCCTGTAAATCTGAATTAATTACTGAATCAAAGTTACATGCTATAAACTGGCACATGTAACAGACACACAGTTTTTTCTCTCAAATACATCTACCTTAGCAATATATTTATTCTTATTTATATAGGGATGCTATGCATCCTTAAACATACAGAAAGATTCTTCTCTACTTGAAAAAGATTTAAAGAGATGTTAGTTCCTATATTGCAACACTTCCAAGTCTGGAGCTATACCCTGTCTAAAAATACAGGAGAAGTCCATCTTTTAAAGAAGGCTTTCCTTACTGTCTTCTGGCAATAAAACCAGAACTGGAAAAAACTTAGAATATTCTAATTTGAACCAAATGCATTCAGAGTATCTGAATGTTGTCTTCAAAACATTTATAAAGAAGTAAGAGAACTACTGATACTAACAAGTAAGGAAACAAACAACCCATAGGAACAAGATGTATAACACAAACAGAATTTCAGGTCAAATAGGTTAAAGAGACAGAAATGTCATTCCCTTTCTCTGAGATCATTTGAAACCTCAGGCTGTTGCAAGAAGAAAGTGAGAGAAAAAAACAGGATCCATTCACTCTAGTGCCCAATTTTTCTACAATGCTTTAAGTAAAAAACAAAATGACTTTCCACGTTTTCAGTTTCTCCTTTAAATGTCTTCTGAAATATTACAAAGAATTTTTTTTAAGTTTTCTATACAGTACAGAGACAAGAGGTCAAAACACAGAAACTTTATGACAGGTGAGATAACAAACTGCCACCCTAGAAAACTAGGATAAGCACTGGATCAATGAAAGTTTAGGAACATATCTGGGGTCTAAAAGCAGAGCAGCTAAACTTTTTCCTTTTACCATTTCTTAAACAGTAGTGACCAGGCTTTCTATAGCAGCATTACAGAAGTTATTTAAAC